>QANT01007358.1:0-36059 GCA_003254885.1 Purshia tridentata
TCAGTTTTGTAGCCATGGATTCCACTGTCAAGGTTGGTTTGTAGTGCCTCTGCAATCCCATGAATCCCACCAAGCTGATTGAGAAGCTTGGTGTTGCAATCATTTGGTAGTTTAGAAAGTGTTTCTTGGCTGATTGAGAAAGAAGGGTGTGGAATATTATTGGCAATTTCTTCTGCAAGTAGGGATGGAGAAAAGGAAGTTGGACTGTCGGCTTCAGAGATTGTGGTGTTGTGAGATTCATGGCACGCCATGTGAATTCAATGAGTGAGACAAAAGAAGAAATTGATCAATGAATGAACAAGGATCCGGAGCACTACTTTAGCTATATAAATGGATAATAAGCATTAGGGCAATGCTAGAGTGGCATAGTATGGCACGTGCCACAATGACATGGAATTTTTATATTAATTAATTACTTAATATATCTAATAATATATTTTCCACATAAGTATTTTAAAAGACTAACATATCCTTATTTGAAATTCTACAAAACATAAATCAAATCATAAGAGGAAAAGAATTTTAAAAAGATTTTATGACAAAATTATAAACATCTAAACGTTCAGTTTCTTAAAAAAAAATTCCCCACTTTTAGATCCCTAAAGAGTGCACTACTACGTCATCTCTCTTATTGCATCTACAATTTAGAAGAATTTTGTTCAACGCATGCATTAAGATACTATTTAATTCACTACTGTCTCTCTTTAATTTTTTTTAGAACAATTTTTGGGGGGGGAGGGGGAGAGAGAGAGAGAGAAAGAGAAAGCACGGGGAGAGAAAAAAATTTAACTGAATTATGGATTTTTTTTTTTTGTTTTCTTTGTCATTTGTGCTAAAAATAATATTTACCATATAAATATGTATCGGCTAAAGGCATTAAATTCATAAAGAGAGGGGTCCAATTTGGGGGTTACACTCACTAGAAGAGACTAGCCCTCTATTATAGTTCCGTTTGGTTATAGTTTTTTTAATGGCAGGGTTAGAGCAAGGACAGAACTGTATAGCATTATTTGCATGACTTTGTCTTTGATGCTGCAGCATTGATAGCTTTATTCTAGACTCAAAAGTGAATATTTTAAACCTTTGGGGTTATCCCAAGTGGAGAGGGAGGGTGGGTTAATGGGTTAGGATTAGGATAGGTTATGTGTTTGATTTCCTCCCATGTAACCCAAAAAAGTGGATATTTCTTTTCTAAGTAAGTGCTACTGCATTGCACTTATTCAATTTGGCTGTAAAGACTTGTTTAGAATAGGACTCCAAAAAATTGCAGATGGTTGTGATAGCCCTAGTGTTTGCTTTAGAATGTGTATTATTTAATTAAGTATAAATTAATTAAGATCATTTAATTTGACTTGGATAAGATGGTCTTTCACTAAATATGATATTAATTTTTATTAAAAATAGATGGTGATGTGTATAATCACAAAAATAATAAAATAATGATGTGTAGTATTTTATTTTGCCACATAGGATTATGGCACAAAATACTTGTGCCATAATGTGGCACAAAATCTTTTCCCTATATGAATATCATATAATTAAGTTGTCACGTAAAATGATACAAGACATTACTCTAAAAATCTTGCAACAGTACTCATATATATACGTTCTTTATTACTTGATTTTGGTTGTGACTGTTAGGAGTCAATGCTCTAATTAAGTCAACATTTTCTGTTAAGCTGTATTACTGTAATGATTAGTTGTAGTTAGTTAGTTATAACTTATAGATAAGGGTATTTATTCTAGTCTATTCTCCATAGCAGTATAAATACTGTGTTTTCCTGTACTACATTTAATTAAGTAAAGCATCAGATCGATGTAATAGAATGTTGATGTCCTTTATGTCCTTAGTATTATGTTTACTGTTACTTTTCTTTTAGGACAATCTAGTCATTTTATATAGAATTTGATGTTGGGCTGTGATGTACATCACCCTTGATGTAAGAAATTAGGTTTTTTTAGGTTATCTTCTTTTCTTTTTTTAAAGGTGATGTAAGAGATATGTATCAGAGTTAGAGAGGTAAGCTGCAGCCACACTCTCAATCTGCAGACTTGTATCTTTCTCCCATTAATCCAAATATATATATTTTATCTTAGTTACACAATCTTGTGTGAATCCTCTGAAATTCCAAGTAGATGATCTTCTTCTTCTTCTTCTTCCTCTCTCTCACGTTCACATTTCATGTCCAACCTCTCAGCTTGGTTACTAGTGACTTGCCATTTTTGTGGCTATATGTATATAGCTACGCGCGTAGTTAATAAGCGAGATGTTTCATTAACAATTAATGCTTCCAAAACGGAGGGAGCAACTTTGCAGAATTACAATATTGAATGATGCCAGATGCTGCATTATTGTGAAAAAAGCTATATATGTAGTCTAAAGGCTGTCTGTGGGGTACGTTAATTGAGAAGTTCCACTAATTCCCCGGCCTGTTGTTTGGATTGTGCTTGTGCATGTGCTACTGTCTATGAAAAAAACAAAACCAACAGAAATCGTATACCAGATAAAATATATATATATATCTGCAACCCACACAAGGAAAGCCAGATAAATAAAAAATATCTTGATTCCTCTCAATCTTTTTAGGGGAATATCTTCATTCTTCGAATCTTCTTCACCTTAAACACACCTTTTGTTAATATATATATTCTTGGTTTTCATTAATTAATGTGTTTGGGACCAATTACGCACCTAGCCTTTTGCCACAAAACTCTTAGCACTAGTGCAAAGAATCCACTAGCTAGTACTAGCTATATATTTAATTTGCATTAACTATATACAATATAATTAACCAACTTAAATTAGCAAATCCCCGAAATCAAATATTCAAATTGCATGCAAGTTCTTTGAAGGGAATCACCAAAAGGTGGATATTATGGTATATATATCCATGTAGGAAAGAAATTGAAGATATACATGTTATCCATTCCAAGATATTAATGCTACCACCCAGCCATAAGGTCGCCTTTTTAACCCCTATATAATGGGACTCGGCCACTGAAATTTTTACCAAGAAAACAAAAAAAGGCAAATATTTAGTTAGCAAGCTTGAATATTTTCTCTGTTTTGTGTAATTGTAGATTGAGGTAGCAGTTCGATATGGCAACGCAGGAAAAGCTAGCGAGGGTTGCGATGGAGGGTCTTGCTATCCTAGACCAGTGGCGACCAGATGGAGGGAGGGGCTTTACTACTAGGCCTCCATTTGCTCATCAAGTTCAAGACCAAGTACCTCGTATGGGGAGACAACCTCATCTTCATCCTCATCCTCAGGTTATGAATAGCAAGGACGCAGCCCTGGCATTTGGGGGAATAGAGATTAGGGAATTTGGTTTTCGCAAGTAGCCTATATTATATATATAATAATACTTTGGTATATAAATTAGCAGCTAAATGAAGGTGATCTCTATTATAAGCTTGTATGTATCATATATGCATGGAACTAGTGATTTGAATCTCCTAGCTAGCCTTTATGTTAAAGCTAGCTAGCATTTTGCATACCTAGATGTACATATATGGTCCGCTTGTAATATATATGTAGAATCACTTTTTATGTATACGTACTATATATTTGAAGCTAACCCGGCCTCTGCATATTCTCTCTTTTTATATGTATGATCTCCTGCATATACTTAAAAGATTTTAGTAACCAACTAGCTATTAATAATTTATATAATATGGTGGTATTTCAAAAAATCTGGCAATATTTTATTTGACCCAATTTAACATGACACGAAATAACACAAAAATTCAATATTCAAATTGAGACTTATCGTGTCATGTTAAAATTGTGTGAATCCGTTAACTTTCGTATTGTGTTTTTGTTAACCCGCAAAACCCATTAAGAAATAAACATTTTTTATTTGATTTATTCTTATGATATTAATATCATTTAATGGCACATTTTTAAAATTTTTCTTATGTGCAACCATATAATATTTTTAATTTTAATTTTTTATTGAAAAAATGTGTTTTTTTTCTATAAGACTACAAGCTGGACTGCACATATTGGGCTCAATATTAATCACTATCTGATACAATTTGGGCTTTGAGACAGATATTGGGCTGCAAGTAGGCCCAACTCAATATGTCGGGTCTATATACAGCAAAGAAGAATCTTTTTTGCCTAAAAAGTAAAAAGCTTTAAGAAATTATGTTTTATTTGATTTCTGTTAATTGACCAAAAAAAATAAAAATTGAAAGGAAATACTGAGGTGTTAAAGAAGTCACGATGATGCAGAACTGCACTATAATTTTTCATTTATTTATTTAGTTTGTTGTTGCCATAGAGTGCTGGCCGGAGAAGAACCTTCATAGTAGTGCATATATTAGATTGGAATTTGAGTTGGGTAGAGACCAACCCAATATTGGGTACTGCACACATCAATCAATATCTAATGATTAAACATCTTTCCTTGATACTTCATTAATAATTAATTAAGAACAAAACTAAAGATTAAAAAATATTCATCTCATGCGTTGGCACCAAGTTAGGCCTTCGGATCCATAATAAGTTATATGACTATTTTTAATTTTTGACTGAATATATTGAGTCATATATCTAATCGATCCTGACTCGTATTTTCCCCCTTTTTTTTTAATGCTAGTCGCAGAGGAATAAAGCTTTCATGGCAATAGCGCAATACGCATTCGATCTAGTAATTATTAATTCTAGAAGAGCCTAAAGTATAACTTAAATAATACTAGTGGGGAGAGAATAATTAAGGAGAATCTATGTGCATAATTAAATATATATCAATCTAAGCTAAACATTTGTCCTTATTTGAAGTTTTTGCATGTGACATGCGCGCCTATATAATGGGGCTTGGCCCTAACAATAATTTTCAAGCTAGCAAAGCAAACCAAAACTACTACATATATAGCTAGATCGATCTGTGTGTATTTTTGGGTGTCAATTAATTTCTGAGGTGTAATATGGGGAATCAAGTTTCTGTTCCTCCAACTCCAAGTAGTAGTATTGTTACTGAAGGTGCAGGTGCAGGTGCAGGTAGGCCTAGTCAAGGATATCGACCAACACAAGCAGCTGCAGGAGGTGGCAGCAGCATGGAGGATCGTCAATATCATCAGCAGCCAAGGCCTGCCATCATCAACTCTGACCAGGCTGCGCGACTCTATGGTGGGATAGCAATTACTGAAATATATCCTATCAATAAGAAACCCTTCCCAACTCGTAATAGGCGTTACTATTAATTATATATATTTAGCCTCTATCTGATACATACACTGCATGATGATTGAAGAAATGTTATCAAATCCCTATAAGCTAGTCCCCCTTTGTGTATAAGCTAGCTCTTCCACGTACATGCAGCTTTACATATATATATAAAGCATGTTTACTAAGTAATTGAGGGAAGGAGCTTCTATATATCTATATATATATGTGAGCATATGTAAGACTATAATGAAACCCCTGGTCCTTAATTTGCTATGTTTTGTACTTCCACTTGAAATATTTATAGCAGCAGTACTGTTTGGAGTGTGTTTAACTTAAAGTTTTAGTACTTGTAGCTCCTGCATCTCTCTCTCTCTCTCTCTCTCACACACACCTAAACTATAAATTTAATTAAAGTTTGCCTAAACAGGTTGAGTATATTTTATATCATGCGCAATATCTGCCTTCAATACTTCAAATTTTAATTAATTATTACCTGTTCTCTGTTGCCAAGTCATTCAAATCCGTAAATCCAGTAATTAATCTGACGCCTGATTACCCAAACCCGTAATTAAATTGTTAACATTTTTCGGAATGTAAGTTTATGGTCAGGGTCTAGAGAGGTACAAAATTTCCAACCACAGCATGTATGCAAGGCTGCAAGGGACTGATCATTAATGACTATCTCTTCTCACCGGCCGTCTAATTTATTCTACACCCTATATATACAGAAACTATATAACGTACATTTCAATTTTCTATGAAACAGTGTACGTACTCTCTTTTGTGGCTAGAATGAAATAGTGTTTCAGAAGCAACATGTTCAATATAAGTAACATACAGAGTAGAGGCTTATCACATATAAAAAAATAAAAAAAGGCGGTACGTGAAATTAAGGTATAGGTGAACTTAGGCTTAATTAATTTAATGAAGGATATGTATATAGGGGTATGTAAAATGCATATAGAAGGTGCGGGGAGACATACGGGCCAAAGCAAAATGCAGATTGTTTGAAGAGTGGAAGAGCTTAATCGATCATTAAAGAAAATAGTGATTAATTAAAACAGTAAATAGGGATGAAATGTATGTTGCAATATAAAAATCTGAAATTATAAAATAGTGGACTTATTATTTATTTATTTTTGGTTTAAATTGATGCTTTAAAGAAGAAAGTCAGTAGAGAAGTTGAATGAAAAAAATGGATAGCATTCCTCTTAACTTTAATATAATACGCGTCGGAATTCGGAATAAACAATTTATCTACGTTATATTGGACACATATGCGTCATCCAATGTAATTGAATGCTCTAAACTTAAACAATATTTGTAGTAAATTCCAAACAGATATTTGCACTTTGAAGATATTATTTAAATCCCAAGCAGATATATATGGGTTCCTAAAGTAACTGCTGAAGGCTATATATATGAATAAACTATCTGGTGTGACATCCCTCTAGTCCTCTATTGTTGATTGTGAGAAATGGATTGATCGAGGTCAACAGTAAGAATTAAGCAGAGAAAAGGTTAATAATTCACCATGACAGTATATATGTTGACCCTTAAATATTGTTCTATTAATTACTGCTAATAGACATGCGCGCATATATATATGTAATTGATGATCATGAAATCATGATTCAAGAGGGTGAGACACTGAGAATCAAGAGCTAGTACATGGAGGTTGTGCCTTAATTGTTTTATACTGCTCATTTTTTTGGACGCTGAGATAATGAATTAAGTGCTTAATTAAAGTTACGTGTTTGTGCTTCAATTCCCCTGGAAATCTTTCAGCAGTACTACTCATATATATTCTTTATTACTTGCTTTTGGTTAATGTGGCTTGTCACTTTTATGGCTAGTCAGCTAGATGTTTCAGTTTCACTAACAATACTTTCCAACAGAGGAGCAACTTTTGCATAATTTGTAGGTGACCAAATTGAATGATGCCAGGTGCTGCATTATGTATGATTGTGATAATAAATTTTCAATTTCTTTTCTTCAAAAAAAAAAAAAACAAATCGTGTACCAGATTGATGATTCCAGTCAATCTTTTCAGGAAGGAAATATCTTCTTTCTTCACCTTAATTCCACCTTTTGTGTTAATCTATTCTGGGTTTTCATTAATTAATTTGTTCTGGACCAACCTAGCTAGCCTGTGCCACGAAGCTACTGCAAACACTAGCAAAGAATCTATTAGCTCTGATCTTTATACTTGGTAAAGAAGGCAGATTGTATAATTTGCATTACTATATAGTATATATCCAACTTAAATCAACAAAGCCCTCAAATCGAGGATTCGAAAAGGAAATATGATCTTATAAGGGAATCACAAAAAGGTGGATATATATCATATATCTAGTCCTTTGAGGAAATAAATTACAAATATACATGTTATTCATTCCAAGATAATGTTACCACCCCCCAACAAGGTCCCCTTTTAACCCATATATAATGGGACTCGGCCACTGACATTTTCTCAAGGAAAACAAACGAAGGCAATTAATTATTAGTCTATTAATTAAGCAACCTTGAATATTATCTCTGTTTTGTGCAATTGTACGTAGGTCGATCGACATGGCAATGCAGGAAGAGCTAAGAAAGCTTGGGAAGGAGGGATTTGCTATGATAGACAGGTACTATGGACGACCTGCAGGGAGGCCTCCACTTGCTGATCATAAAGTTCAAGACCACCGTGTGGGAAGGGGGCCGAGACAGATGATGAAAGAACCAGTGGTTATGACCAGTAAGGACGCAGCCGTGGCCTATAATGGGGTAGAGATTAGAGAATATGACGACCGAAAACCCTTGCGCCACTACTAGCTGCCTGGCTACGTACCCCATATGTATACTAATTAATACTTTAATTAGTGTATTACTCAGTAGCTATATAAATAAAGGTGATCGATGTATATATAATCTTGTATAGTTGTATGTATCGTATGTTAAGCCAGCTAGCCTTTGTTCAGTAACTGCTAAAGGTACATTTATGTTCTGCTTGTAATATGTAGAATCGATCACTTTTTATGTATATATACTATATATTTGAAAGTAATTAAAGTCCCTCCTGCATATTCTCTCTTACGTACATATATTAGTTTGAATCTGCTGCATAAATAAGATCGACATATACAAATACAGTGATCTAAATGTGGCCATGAATTTAGTTATAATTAACTAGCTAGTAATGAAAGTATATATATATATATATATATATCTTGTGTCAGTTTTTCTTTTCTTTTTTTTATCTAGGAGAGTAAGTATTTGAATACACATTAAATTTCTTACAACAGAGTGAGGAGAAATATGGCAAGACTAATAATTAATTAATTAGTAATGTCTTGAGTAAGTACTTTTAAACTATAATCAATACCAAAACATGCACAATTGAAAACAATTAATCTGAACAGAAGTTGATGATCCAAATAATGCAATGAAAAGAATATTTGAGAAATTTGTTAATCTGAAAACTCGGTAGAGTAGTGAAGAATTAATACCTATGGAAAATGTGAAGAGTTTTCATATATATTAGATGCGCGGCGAACTTACCATATATATAAAAATATTGTGTACGTGTCATCTTTTATTTATTAGAAAAATTCAAAAGCATGTCGTTTTCTCCCTGAGGTTCTAGTTCGGTATGCGTAATTGCTATATGATCATGATGAGGTATAAGCCTCTCAAACCCAAAAAAACAAAAAATATAAGGAATAATTAGAAATAAGTCCAATTTTAAAGAGTTATTCGGATTAAAACCTTATAGAAATTTAAATTAAGACTTAAATCCAATTTTTAGACTGAGGTCCAAAAAATAGACTTTTTTAAATTTTGACTCATATTATCTCTTAAAATTAAGATAATTAATATGAATTAATTTTAAAAATTATAAAAGATAATATCTGTTCAAACATTTTTAATTAAAACATTCAAGATTATCTAGTTTCATATTTTTTAATTTGAAATAATAAATGATAATATCCGACAAACCAAAGCCCAAAATCCTAGAGTTAAACCATAAGATAAAAGCCGACAAACCGGAGCCGATCAATTGATTAAAATATATTAACTCATAAAAAATAATCAAACAAGTACGAGAAAAAAAATTATATATATAGGTACATTTCAATTGTACCAATATTTGGGTTAGTATATATATATATTTATTCCAGCTGTTTCATTTCTTGAGTTTTAAGAGTAAATCTCATCTTTTCACCTCATCCCCTCGTAGGGTATAGAATGGATTCGATAGAGGTATTATATATGTTAGGGTTTAACTCTGGGATTTTGGGCGAAGCCCAAAATTCTGAAGCTAAACCATAACATAAAAGCCGACAAACCAAAGCCGATCGATTGATTGGTACAATTGAAATGTATTTACAAACCAGAGTCAATCGTTTGTTTGATACAGTTAAATCTCATAATTAATTATAGGATAATATGATAATATTAATTAGGATATATAATATAATATTAAAATAATATACAATTAGAATAATATTATGATAATACCAAGATAATATTAAGATTTACATATTATTAGTTTTTGGATAATATTATACTTTTTTAAATATATTAAAAACATCCGAATAATATTTTTGGACTTTAGTCAAAAATAAAAAAGTATTAAAGTATTAAAGTATTAGTCTAAGAGAAGAGAAAAAATTGGACTGACTTATAAATCACCCTTTGATAAATCATCCCAAATTCGAGTTTAATGGGCTTGAAGAGCTCAAACCCAAGTTTAAGGGGCTCTACTCTTAAGGATCTTGATCCCACTCCTTTAATAAAAGTGTCGAAACTTGAGTTTAATAAACTAGACTCAAAATCTTGCTTATTTAATAAACAAGTCTAAATTCAAAGTTTGAAATTTTTAATTTAATTTATTAGAGTCATTATATGATGAAATCAATGTAATCAATAACACATCGCGTAATATATATTGTCATGACAAATAACAAATTCGACCTACTCGAGTTTTGTTCAAGTTAAGTTCCAACATGAGCTCGATCATATTCATTCATTTTCATTTTTACTTTTAAGTGACACATATTGATGATTCTTCAGATGCTTGCCATCTTCTGGCAACCAAAGAAAGAAGACAAATGTGCCAAGTACTGGAAGATATACCATCATCTTCTTGGGTATGCTGTAATTGCTCTAGCAATAGCAAACATATTTCAAGGAATCAACAATCTAGGTCGTCAAGCTGCAAATTGGAAGTGGGGATATGTGGGAGTACTCGGAGTTTTAGGTATTACTGCTGTGGGATTAGAAATTTTTAGATGGATCAAGAGTAGAAGAATAATGCATGAGGCAGTGGAATTCAACAGCAATATGTACACGTCCCATTGAAACAATAACACACTGTATCCCTTTCCCTTCTCAAAATCAACAGCAATTCATTTCTCTAAAAACAAACCAGAAAAAGAGAGGATGATGCTCATGAATTTTCAATAAACCTCCATGCCCCTAAAACATAATTCTTGTCTCACTATGCCCGTGAAATTTTATTCTCCCGTTACTATTTGAATTTTGTCCCGTCTTTTAAAATTTATCTCCGTAAATTTTATTAAATTTTTTGGTTATATGTCTCAATTTATTTATGTACTTTCAACATGTATTATTATATCAAAAAATTAATAAATTTAATAAAAATAAATTAACGTGAAACAAATAAAGTTTGATTGGAAGCATTAATAAATAAGTCTTCACTTAATAAGTACTCTAATTTTATAAAAATCAAGGACCAACTAATATATATACACATAAAAATAGAAAAACCAACCACAAGAGGTTGGCACTGAAACAAATACGACGGCGTTTGGTAAGCCAGACCTTTTGGCACAGTGGGCACTCTAAGCAGAAATGGCAAACGCGAGTGAACGAACGTATCGGTATTGTAACCCAACAATCTGGAGAAGGCGAAGAGAGAAAACGAAACTACCGGAGAGGAGCAATCGGGGATGAGCTGCTCTGCCGCAATCGATGGAGTCGCAGGCGCGGCGCTCCGTTCTGTACTTCAGCGCGTCCAGCTGGCAGCCCAAAAATCCGGGCGCGGGGCCCACGGGATCCGAGTGGTAGCGGTGAGCAAGACGAAACCCGCCTCCGTCATCCGTCAAGTCTACGACGCCGGCCACCGCTGTTTCGGCGAAAACTACGTCCAAGAACTCGTCGAGAAAGCTCCGCAGGTTGGTTGTCTTCTTCGGCTTCGCTCTTTTTTGAGTTTCGACGACTGATTTTTGTATTAAGAGAAAAAATGAAAGTGTTTTATTTTTTGGTGATTGATTTTGGACACTGCAGCTTCCGGAGGATATTGAGTGGCATTTTATTGGGAATTTACAGAGCAATAAAGTAAAACCTCTTCTAAGTATGATTCTCGCTCTCTCTTCATATATGATATATGTTTGTTGTGATTCAGCATCATATGTTAAGCCTTTGTAAGATGACCCATTTGTTATAGAAAAGGAATGAGCTTTTTTTCTTTTGGGTTTTGAAATTATGCAGCTGCTGTACCCAATCTTGCAATGGTAGAGAGTGTGGATGATGAGAAGGTAAACACTTATTCTAGTAGCAGTTGTTTTTGTAAAAAGCTATTTTCAAGCTTTGGCTGATGGGTTTTGAGAAAGCCATAGTATTTTGTGATAAATTTTGTTAAAAATTGTCAAAGTTTTCTTATTCCTTGGTGCCCCTTTGGAAATTGAATTCGCACGTTGTGTTTTGTGCACAATTTCATTAATTGATAATAATTGGGGCAATTTAAGAGTGGCAGCCATAATGAAAGGTCTGTGACTCTGTAACCAGGGAAGATCGTGTTTTCTTATGGACAATCCTGTTCTTGGATTCAGCAGCTTGGTTGGTTTATTTAGTTTACTACACTCTTTATGTTTTGCAGATTGCAAATCGTCTTGATCACATAGTTGGTAGCATTGGGAGGAAACCTTTGAAGGTCTTGCTCCAAGTGAATACTAGTGGAGAGGAATGTAAGTTAACTAGATATGAGCATGCTTGTGGAGCATGGTAGTTTACCACCTGCATTGTTATCTGCTGTAGGTGTTTTATTCGGTTACTTCATAATCATATGCTGGTCAACAATCCAAGGCTTTCATAAGATTGAATGTGTTATTCATTAGTTTTGAGATAATATGTGATCTGTGTACAATATTGTTGCAGCAAAATCTGGTGTTGAGCCCTCTGGATGTGTGGAGCTTGCAAAGCATGTCAGTTCGGGTTGTCCAAATCTGGAGTTTTGTGGTCTAATGACAATTGGCATGCTGGATTATACATCTACTCCCGAAAACTTTAAGGTGGTATTCCAACATACTACATGTAGATCTGTCTCCAGAATTTCAGATCCTTGGGCTTCTTGCTAATTCTCAAACCAAATTGTTTGTTGTCAGACATTAGCAAACTGCAGAACTGAGGTTTGCAAGGCCCTTGGAATATCAGAAGAGCAATGTGAGCTATCAATGGGCATGTCTTCAGACTTTGAGTTAGCTGTAAGGACTAATCTGGCACCATCCTAATCAGTTTTTCGATGAGGGGGGAAGTGGTTTGGGTTATCTTCATATGGGGCTGTGAAAGATTTTGTATTAACATGTCAATCAATCTAAGCAC
The DNA here is from genome assembly GCA_003254885.1 of Purshia tridentata. Taxonomy (NCBI): domain Eukaryota; kingdom Viridiplantae; phylum Streptophyta; class Magnoliopsida; order Rosales; family Rosaceae; genus Purshia; species Purshia tridentata. The sequence continues at coordinate 12,783 of QANT01007358.1, forward strand.
TAGTGAAATTTCTTCACTAGTTTAACTTTATTGAGAAAGTAAAATTTGCAGTGATTTTTGAAGTATTCAACTAATGGAGAAACTTGATGGTTTTGCAGATCGAACTGGGCAGTACAAATGTGAGAATTGGATCCACAATATTCGGGCCAAGAGAATATCCCAAGAAACAATCAAATTAGCTGGATAAAAGTGCTTTATTATTCTTGTAATTTTATGTATTGATTTGGAAAATGGTAGTCCAGAGTTTTAATATGCCATTTGAAGGCTAATATGTAAGTCCAAACTGTATTCTTGTAACGTGAACAGCTGAAGTCCACTTGAATAAATACTTTCTATGAGCAACGAGCATGGCTGAGAGTTCTGTACAGTGTACACTTGTGGGAGTGATATGCATTTTGGGCGATTATGACTGTTGAATATATATGCGTTGATGTGTGTTACAATCTGTTTGGCTCAAGAGAAACAAGAAAGTATTATAATAATCAGACCATTGGACACTGCTTCTCTTTCACATTCAGTTCGCTCACCTAGAGAGTTTTTTAACCAAATTTATTCCAATAATTCTTTATTAGTAAAGGTTTTGCTTTTTAAAATTCACACTCCTGTAATCTTCTTCTATATTGGCTACCCACTCTCAGTGATCACTAATCACTAGCATGAGTTATGAACAAGCTAAACAGCTCTTTCTTAAACCCCCTGAAACCACAACCACAGCCTACATCAACTGCCACCACCAGTACTTTCAACGCCATCATCAACCGTCTCTCATCCCAAGGCTCTCACCATGAAGTCCTTGCCACATACTCCTCTATGCTCAAAACCAACACCCCTCCGGACACCTACACCTTCCCTAATCTTCTCAAAGCTTGCACCTCCCTGAACCTCTTTTCGTATGGCCTCTCGTTCCATCAATGTATTGTCGTCAATGGGTTTTCTTTGGATGCTTACATTGCCTCTTCTCTGATAAACTTCTATGCCAAATTTGGGCATGCCCAAAATGCCTGCAAAGTTTTTGACACAATGCCTGAGAAAAATGTTGTTCCTTGGACTTCCATTATTGGATGCTATTCGCGTGCCGGAAATGCTGGAATTGCGTTTCATATGTTTAGTCAGATGCGGTGTGAAGGAGTTCAACCCAGTTCGGTTACTTTGTTAAGCTTGCTCTCTGGAGCTTCGGAGCTTATCCATGTGCAGTGTTTGCATGGTTGTGCAGTATTATATGGTTTTGAGTCTGACATTGCTTTGGTGAATTCTATATTGAATGTGTATGGTAGGTGTGGAAGAGTTGAAGATGCTAGGGACTTGTTTGAGTATATGAATGTAAGAGACATAGTTTCATGGAATTCCTTGATTTCAGGCTATTCCCAGACTGGAAATATCAGAGAAGTATTCCGGCTTTTATATAAGATGAGGGTCAAAGGAATCGAGCCCGATAAACAGACATATGCATCTGCTGTATCTGTGGCTGCAACACAGAGTAATCTTAAATTGGGAAAGTCAGTGCATGGACAGATTTTAAGAAGTGGATTTGAATTGGATTGCCATGTTGAAACCGCGCTTATAGTTATGTACTTAAAATGCCGGAATATGGATATAGCGTTTCAGATTTTCAAAGGGACAACAAACAAAGACGTGGTTCTGTGGACGGCCATGATCTCAGGGCTTGTTCAAAATGATTCTGCAGACAGGGCTCTAATTGTTTTCTGTCAGATGTTTGAATCGAGAACAGTGCCATCTAGTGATACCATAGCTAGTGCTCTTGCAGCTTGTGCGCAGCTGGGTTCTTTTGAACTGGGGGCCTCAATTCATGGTTATGTGTTGAGGCAAGGAATGAGACTAGATATCCCTGCCCAAAACTCCCTTGTTACCATGTATGCAAAGTGTGCTTGTTTGGAGCAAAGTCGTGCTGTTTTTGAAAGGATGAGCAAAAAAGATTTAGTTTCTTGGAATGCCATAGTTGCTGGATATGCTCAAAATGGCCATTTAGGCGAGGCTCTGCTTCTCTTCTCCAAGATGAGGGCAACTCTTCAGAAGCCTGATTCATTAACCGTCGTCTCCCTTCTCCAAGCTTGTGCTTCTACTGGGGCACTTCATCAAGGAAAGTGGATCCACAACTTTACCATTAGAAGTTGTCTTAGACCATGCATCTTGGTAGAAACAGCTCTGGTTGACATGTACTCGAAATGTGGTGACTTAGACAAAGCTCACAAGTGCTTTGCTGAGATGTCAGACCATGATCTGGTCTCATGGGGCACAATTATTTCTGGTTATGGTTGTCATGGCAGAGGAGAGACTGCTTTGAAGATGTATTCAGAGTTTCTGCACAATGGAATGAAACCAAATCATGTCATTTTCCTCTCAGTTCTTTCTGCTTGCAGTCATAATGGGCTTGTTGACAAGGGGTTGAGCATATACCAGTCAATGACTGAAGAGTTTGGTATTGCACCAAACCTTGAACACCGTGCTTGCATTGTCGATCTCCTCAGCCGAGCCGGAAGGGTGGAAGAGGCATATGATTTCTACAATAAGACGTTTACAGAGCCTGCAGTTGATGTCTTGGGCATACTTGTCGATGCTTGCCGGACTAAGGGCAATGCAGAACTGGGGGACATTATTGCAAGAGAAATGTTCAGTCTGAGGCCTGTAGATGCTGGAAACTACGTGCAATTGGCACATAGCTATGCTTCTATGAACAGATGGGATGGCGTTGGAGAGGCATGGACCCGGATGAGGTCTCTTGGCTTGAAGAAACTCCCTGGCTGGAGTTTTATTGAATTGCATGGGACTATCACTACATTCTTTACGGATCACAACACAAATCCTCAATATGATGATATAGTGTCAATATTGAAAATTTTAAATAGGGAAATGAGGAAATCAAGCATTGACTTATAGTACATTCTATAGTGGAGTGTTAGTGAATAGTATTAGTGACAGGGGTCACCATGCACATTATTTAAGTCTAGAGAATCTAGATTGTGTAACAATTTATGCATAATCAATACATAAGGAAATGAACCACCTTCCACTTTGGATGGCGTTTAGATACATACTTAGAGTTTACACATTTTTTGACCTAATTATCAGCACCAAGTGACTCTGTGTGTAATGTACTAGTTCTCAAATATTGATTTTTCTTGTGTAATTTAATTTTTTACTTGATTTTTCATGGGTTGAATTTATTACATTTATGCTCTATTTATTTTAAAATATTTAACTTGTATTATGATTATGAGATTTTTTATCTTTTATTTGGAAAGAGGAGATTGAACTTTAGTACAAGGCAGATAATTATATGGCAATTCCAATTGAGCTACTCCATCAACCGCGTATAAGTTATGTTAGGAGAATTAAGACATTTGAATTTAAAATTATATGATTGTCTTTCTGCTTTCCATCTCTTCAAGTGGAGCTCTCATGAACTTAATTTGAGGCTATCATATAAAAGATTTTTTCTTTAACAAAACAAAAACAAACCTTGATCAATTAATACAAAAACACCATACAGATCAAGTATTCAAATAATATTGTAAGAGTTGAATTAGGTGGTATTTGATTTAATTTACCGAGAATCTCTGTTCGTGTTCATGAGAAGAAAAAAAGAGAAGACAAAATATCTTTGTAGTGACACATATACTCAACACACAGGTATAAAATGTAATTTGATCCTTCCTTTTTCCAAAAGTTTTTAAGGGTCACGGCCCTTCTAGGTTCCCCCCACATCAGTGTAGGATATCTGTAAACCTCTGGTCTAGGGGATTCTACTTGACCAACTTATAATTTTGGTCGATCAGCAGTTAGCCGTAAGAACCTCAATTACTGGATCATGGGGGTGGATCTAATAATGCGGAAGCATCAAACTGACCAACCACTCCCTCACTCAGCAGGCGCATGGCAGCCCCCTTAGAGAATTTCCTTGCGAATAAAAAACAGGGAGCAGATGTCGAATTTGAATGACACCATTCTGTCCGGAACTCTGTCTCATAGTATACATGGTTGATCTCCTGTTGAAAGAGACACAAGTCAAAACAATGAAACAGGAAGAAGAAAAAAAAAGGGTTGTAATCTACAGTGTATATAAACCATCTGATACTGCTAATAAAATATAAAATGTCAGCTCGAGTACAAAGTCCTTTAATAACCTTTATTTCCTTTATTTTTTGAGGGGCCGCATTTGCATGGTTGAAAGTCATGGGATGCCATCCTTTACTCTCTGTTTTAGTTGCAGACTGGTTCCACAATGTATAAGTTAACGTCCTTCGCTCAAGTTCACCTTCAAGCTCACTCATCTAAAAAAGATATAAAGAACGGGTAAAAACAAATATCCAGATTAGAAACTCTTGAACTGGTGACAACTAATTCATAGAAAGACATTACAACAGAGTGGTCAAACTGTAATCATAAAAGAACAAAGGGGCAGAAAGATAAGCATGGCTGAAAGTGAAACCTCAATATCCTGAGACAGTTAGCAAAGGTAGAAAGAGAAGAACAAATATAATTCCATAGCTTACCGCAAATCGTGTCTGTACATAGTGTTCATCCGGAATACAGTTGTGCTGCTTCTGAAGTTTCTGCATTTGGTATTTAAGCCAAAATCAAAACCTACTATCACTCAATTGAAAGAGAAAATACTAATATATATGATTTGTTAAGATGGAATAGATGTGTTCCAGCCTTTTCCAGTCTTTAAACCAACTTCACAGGCCAATATGCACCAACTAAACCATTGAACCACAAGGCCACAATCTAGAGGGACCAGTCTCTTCTTATCCTTATGTATATCTTATTTTTATAAGGTATCATGCTTTTACAATTAAGATGTTTTGCTTGAACCTATGCACACTTACAAGATTCAGCTTCCCCTTGCTGGCATCCACAGGTGGGCGACGCTGCAAAGTAAGAAGCAGAAAAGTTATTTCTTTGTTGATATAATACAAATAACGGGACGTATTAGTTATGTTACCAATTACACATCACAAAATAGAAATAAATTTTGCAATATGTAATTGGTTTTTTCTTTGTTCCAAAACACAAGCTCTTTCTAAGGACGTATTACCCAAACCACCCTTACCAACAAAAGGGGAAAGAATGAATACATGATTTGAATATGGAATATGCTTCACAATAAAGATCATAAATTGATATGAATCACCATAAAAAAAATACAGCAAATGCTTGATTACGTACCTTGCAAAGTATTTTGAACACTGGAAGTATAACTTCATCATCCACAAGCACTTCTGCATGTCTTCGAACCAAAGCGATCCACTGAAATTTCCCAGTCAAAATCAAGTTAGAGCATAAATCATGAATACATGGTACTAAAAACGACAATCCCTATCAACCACAGAATAATACATTATGATAACAATAATGATAAAGAACTATCTAAAAAAGTGAAGCATTGTTGAAGGCTACTGACTTGACTTAACAAACAAGAATGCCGGCTCTGTAACCCAGAAAGAGGAGCTTGTGGCCTTTGAACAAAGGTCCTTCAGAGAATTAAATAAAAGAATTTTTTATATAAACGTTTAAAATGGATCTTTTTTTTCCTTAAAAGTAAAGCAAAGTTCAGTGCAAATATAAATAAAAGAAGTCAAACAGATAATAACCTGGGATCCTTTTCGCCATTTGTCTTTTGGTATTTTAGGTGACATTTTTGGGTTGTACCGGCCCTCTTTCACATCAAGAAAGCTACAACATAAACAATCAACTCAGAAACAGTCAAAAGTCCAAAATATGAAAATACAAGTAAAATTTTTTTAATGATATTTAACCATCTACAAATTATCAGCGCTCAAAATTAAAAGCCCCAACATCTACCTGTCCACAAAACTCCTTGGAGAAGCCATAATGTAGTTGTATACATAGCTGAAGTTGTACAAAGGAACACAACTGCAGTACAAAGAGTAGGAAATTTAGATATATTCTGTACCAAATGAAACTCCTCTTCTGCGAAAGAAAACACGATCATCCTATAACCCACTCAAGAACACACTATTTCCTACATGTCAATTGTCAACTCTTTCTAGTTAAGCTTATACATAGCATAATGCTTATACATTTGTTCATTACAGTGATAAGAATACTAACCTATCAGAGAGGAGAACAAATCTTTGATTCGCAGGATCCTCAAGAGCTGTTGCAAACAACAGCCTCTCCGCTTCGATCATACTCGATTCTCCCCATGCCACCTACAATATGTGACCACCCAGTTCACATTCAATGTAAGTATACAACAATAATAACACGTAAAATGTGACAACGAAGCAAATAATTCATTTTGGATCACTCTGAATATACTTGAAACAATAAAGTTAGTCTAAAATTTTGTATACTCAGTATTATAAAAAAAAAAAAAAATCACCGCATAAGTAGTACATAACAAAGTTGTAAACCAACTCTTTTATACTGCTTAATTTTCTCTTAAGTTACCTTCATTTTGTATTCTATGTCTGCAAGCAAACATAGAATTTAAAAAAAAAAAACTGACAGAACATATAAAATAATGAATAAGTACAAACTGTAACTCAAAGCCCAGTACAAATACAAACTGTTTTCAGTTTTATTTGTTTTCATTCATTTTCTTAGCAACCAAACGCAAGCTAAATGAATAAGTAACTACCTTGATGCTATTCAGCAATTGGCGACCGTAAAAGAAATGCGACCTCGTCGTGGACTCGTCGAACAGAAAACCAGGCTCCGAGTGAATGTAAATCGAAAAATTTGGCACCTGAGCATTCTGCAAAAATCGAACAGAATCCTCCTTCACTTTCCCGAGAAAGTCCGAGAAAATAGACACGAACAGAAAAATAAAAATTACAAAAGCAAAAAGAGCTAACCTGGAAGAAGCTGCCCCAGAGGAAATCGAGCGGGAGGTCACGGCGCGCGAGAAAAAGGAAGGCGATCTTAGGAGGCCCGCTGAAGCTATCGACCTGGCGATAAATTCGAGATCTCGTGCGAGATAATGAAGAGGAAGAAGACGAAGAAAGGTCGGGTTGGGAGTGGAGTCTGAATAAGGCCAAGACGCAGAGTGTGAGTGATAGGATGACCACCAGCTTCCAGCTGAACCTGATGAGGTGGCGAGCCGGGATTGGTGGTGATGACTTCTTCGTCATCGTCGTCCTTCCTTCAATTGATTACAGCATATTATCAGAATTTATTAGAATAATCAGAATCCATGAGCTCAAATTGAAAAAATCAAAAGTGAGAGAGAGAGAGAGAGAGAGAGAGAGTACATTTGAGGTCTGGTTTTGAAGGAGAGAGAAGGAGGAAGAGCATTTGAAATGGTAGGAGAGAGCTGTGTCCTGTGCCGCTGTGCGTGTGTTTGTCTCAAACTGTGAATTTGGAGTTTCTTGGGGAGTTCGGAAACAAAGAGAAGGTGGACTACTCGTCGTTTCTATTTTCGTTAATTTTATGGGCCGTGATTTGGGCCGTACCAGGTGGCAACGGCGTGGGGTCCCATCACTGGATTTTTCTTTACTTAAACGACACCGCCTAGGCACATGCTATGGTGTGATTACGACTCGAACTTTTTTTTTTGGTTTCCTTGTATGAAGGGGTTGTAAAGGTGAAGAGAGGAGGTTGATGCTGGATGGTGGATGTTATGAATGGAGTATGTTGAAGGATTTTCATTTTCTTAGATCTAAACAATAAACCATTTAAGAATGAGAGAGTGAGTACCGTATATACATGATACACCTGTATTTTATGGAAATAGATCAGCCGACTTCAACAAACTATATACACTTTAGAATATAAATGAGTGAGCTCGACAATTCAATGATGAAAAACACTTAAGTAGTATGCAAACGTTCACATGATAGCAAGTTTAAAAAATAGAGGGAATCAACATGATTTTGTTTTTTAATTTTTAATTTTAAAAAAAAGGTAAACGAGAAACAAAACTTTATACAATACCTTTAAGAATAACTTAAATTATGTAAACAATAAATATTAAGTTTCACAATATATTATAATAAATCTTGGAATATGCATCTAATTTTATATCGTCTCTTAATCATAACTTATTATTGAAATGGTATATGCTAGTTTTTTAGAAAAGTTTATGTATGTAAAGGGTTGTTCGATTGTACTCAACCTAACACTGTATTTGTATGTATTACCTTTTGGAAACACCTTCTCCAATAAATCCGAACACAAGTAAAGCAACATTTCAAAACGTCCAAATGAAGATTTGACCCCATTGTTTTCCTAATACTTGCTCCAAAGTTTTATATCCTGTTAATAAAAAAACTAAAATTCGAGCCACCAAAACACCCCTTAATTTCTTAGAAACAAAAAAAAAAAAAAAATTATAACGCAGAACTGCACAGGCCCATTGTCCTCAAATCAGATTGGGAAAAAGTCAGAGTCAAAAAGCTTGTTGCCTTGTTGGTGGTTCACCATCTGAACTACCAAATAGTGACAGAATGAAACCAACACTAACAGTAACAGGTAACAGGTTGAGACCTTTGAGAGTGGAATGAGAATGAAAAAGCTCAACCCGAAATCAAATCACCGACCTTTCATTAATTCTAACCGACAATCTTTCTCCACATTGTCCAATGTACATAATATTATGCTTTGCTTTTGAATGAATTTATGAGTCATTAATAATAGATTATTAGCTTTGAATAAAACCCATTTACGAACTGAGGCACTGAATTGCCAAACCATTTATAAGGTGCCAAATGTGTACGACTCCCTATTTACATGTATACTCTACATGTAAGTACTTGGCACAATTTTAAAATTAGCCAGAGAGAGATGTACATTTATGGGCTGAGTAAGATCAGTGCTTTCTTTCTGTTAAAGCTGGAAGGCCTTGGAGGAAAGGCAAACAAGATCTAATTGATCTAAAAATGGATTAAATTATTGTTTTTAAGGCTTCCCAACCAAACAGGCTGTATATGAAATCCATTGCAAGGAAGATAATGTCAGAGCTGTTTCTTCATGCAGTCATCATACTCCTCACCAATGACAGCATAAGACTGAAGGGATTATCGGACGGCTGCCTTGACGTTTTTAAGATCCAAGATAACATTGAGGATCTTGCCAGGGACAAAAATCCTCTTTTTAATTGACTTCCCGTCCAGATATTTGGCAAGTTTTTCATCTTGTGATGCCAGCTGAAAAGCACCTTCCTCCGAGCAGGTCTCTTCAACCTGGATCGTACCCCTTGTCTTTCCATTGATCTGAACTGGTAGGACAATAGTAGATTCCTTCAAGTAAGTAGGATCGGCCTGCATTTAGGACATAGGAAGAAATCAAGTGGCCACCATCTACCATTCAGTCTTTCCTCAAGTAGCATTACATCATACATCATATTTCAGGTGTACCAGCAAACAACAAAAGAGAAGATTTCCTTATCATTATGGTTATGACAGTGATGATCATATTAATCAAACATTTTGACTCTTGATCGCCCATTGACTGACATGATGACATCTTCCACAAGTCACCTTCAGATTTATCTCATTAACATTTACTACATCTTTTGATTGGTGAATATGAATATCAGGTGCCAAGATCGTATATCCATATCCCCGAGTTTGAAGTGAAAGAATTTTGGGCACTAAAAATTATGTAACACAGAAGTTGAAGCTGTACACTAGAGAGAGAGAGAGAGGATTCTCACATTAGGAAAAGGCTCATATGCCAGTGATTTTGAGTGTCCCAAACGGAACCAAAGCTCCTCGGCCATATGAGGTGCATAAGGCGAGAGCAACAAAACAAATGCTTCAATAATCAATCTGGGATGTTTTTCCCACTGAAAAACAGATGAAATAAGTAGTCAGTAAATGTGTCAAGTTTAACTATTTCCAAAAGAAATATTTAACCTTTTATTGATCATCTGACACAGGAAAATATATTCCCTTCCAGGGACAAAGGGGGCATAATCAATTAAATTAATCAACCTAAACTTTAAATAATTCCAAGCTCACTGGATACTGAAAGTAAAATACTTGTTAAAGAAAATCCTTTAAAAAAAAAAATCATTGAAAATCTGAAACAGGAAGCTCAACACTTTAGCAAGATTTAGTAAATTCATTTTGTGTACACCAAACCAAGCAGAATGGGCTTTCTCTTTAAGCTGAAAAATAGCTCTCCACCTACTAAAGATCATGCAGCTAAGCCATAGAAAAATGCTTTACAACCCATAAGTTTTTTCCAATTTTTCCCCCAACTCTCTCATATGATGGATTCATGAGTAACGATTTTGTGAGATCCATGTGGGATCCACCCCATATCAAAGAGTTGCAAAACAATTGAGTGAAGAGTTGGGTTGTAGAACACTTTCCTACGCCAGAAAGAGGATATGCATATGTTTTAAATGGGTTCAAGGACCTTATATGCCACATTAAGGAACTCCATCATTGCAGAAATTCCAGTGTTGAATCTCATCCCTTCTATTTCCTCTGTTACCTGAAATGGGGGGAAAAAAACTCAATGGTTAAGAGGCGCATACTTCAAACCAGAATAAAGGTGCATACTTCTGATTTTTGGACACAGCCATTCTGACGGAATTCTCATGATTGCTACTTTTCATCCTATTTCAAACAACGACCACTATCCATGTCACATTATGACATCAAAAATACACGGTAGCATACAAAGTCTTCATGCTACAGCTCAATTTAAAAAACTCTAGTTTAAAGAAACATTTAGCTTCTGACTACACTACTCATAGGAAAAAACAGGAGAAAGGGAAAAGTAGAATATTTTGACCCCAAAAAAAGAAAAAGAAAAATAGGGATAATATTCAAAAGAAACTAGAAGATAAAGTCTCAGAAATGGAGATATGACCTTGGCAATGCATTTATGGAGAGAACGAAGTTGCTCCATAGTAGGATCCTCATCAGTCACTACTGTTCCCTCCTTGAATGTACCATCAGATAATGGTGAACCAACAATTAGCCTCCAGGTTCTTCCCAAAAACCGATGGACACCTTCAATACCACTTGTATTCCAGGTTTTTGAGTCTCTAGAAGCAAAATTTTGTGAAAATAAATATTATTTAAAATAAAACATATCTTTGTATATATTTATTTTATACTTAAGAAATGCATAAATATCACTAAACACATTAGTGGAAAGAGATGTCAAAAAAAAAAAATCTAATATGGAAAATATTCAATATAAAACTACCTAAGTGGCCCCATGAACATTTCATATAAACGAAGCGAATCTGCCCCATACTCAGAAACAACATCATCAGGATTGACTACATTTCCCCTGCTTTTACTCATTTTATGAGAACGTGCAATCAGACAAATGTTAGGATTGTCTTTCAGTACAAAAGAATCCCCAGATTTCATGACCTACAAAAGGACCAATTATGTTTAGAGAAGATAAAAAGAGGAAAATAAATATCAAATGCCAAGGTAAAGGCTCTTTCTCTTTCCTTAACCCTTTTAAAACAGAGTTAATATGGAGTAAGAAATTATATTGAGGCCTCCAAGAAAAGTACCTTCTCCACTGGTATTTGTTCTTGATGGTGTTCCCCTGATGTATCAGAACCCGCAGAGATAAAATTCCCATCAGAGTCTTTGTAAGCTATATATTGCATCTGCAAAGCAAAGCATTAGAAACGTGTCTTGGAAAAGATCAGTTCCTTATGCAGAAACAACTATACTTACTTCACCAAGAATAATGCCCTGGTTTATGACACACTTGAAGGGTTCCTTGGTGGAGACAATACCAATGTCATAGAGAACCTGAAATAGAGAAGTTGAACAAACTCTTTCATCAACATGACAATGAAAATCGGACAACCAATTTAGTCAAGAGATATAGCCAGCCTTCTCTTTTAACTACCGCTTGCATTACTAATTTCAGGTAACACTATATCAATATTAAGGATTGTCATCCCTCACAGACCTTCTCAAGGGTGTGATGGCCCTTGATCAACAGACCTTACTCTATTTGGAATGGTTAAGCTCAATCAACAATTCATATCAACAAACAAAACCAACTTTTAAGATTTAGACTCATTTCATAAGCATATATGAATGACTGACCCAGGGCATATCCATCATGCAAGCTAATTTTCGGAGGAATCCTAAGTAGTTCCTCTTATAAAATAAATGCAGATTTTCATAAAATACAAGACTCCAACAACAACAAAACAAATTATTATGACATTTATGGCTGTAAGAATAGATTTAATTATTCCACAAAAGGTGCAATTTCATATTGGTAAACCCTATCTACTTATATGTCCCAAAATGAAGAAGGAGACAGATTTAATTTACAGACCTTGTGCCAGAACCTTGCGTAAAGTAAATGGAGAACAGCATGTTCAGCACCGCCAACATACACATCAACTGGGCCCCAATACCTTCAGATCAAGAGGAGTTTAAAGAAGAGAGGAAGAAAGGAAAAATTGACATAATATTACAAATTTAATCATTATGTTTTTTGAGTTTAAAAAAAAAAAAAATTTGAATGTGAAATGAAGCACTCCCAGAGAAAGACTTCTCTTACATTTCTTTTGTCTTTGCCACCAACTCTTTAGAATTTTTTGGGTCCATAAATCTCAAGTAGTACCTGAACATGGAAGAAAAATGATAACATCTCAAACCTAAGATGAATTTTCCAACATTTTTTATTTGCAATGCGTTAACTAACGGAATTCAACTATTGAAGATTATGACAAATAGAATTACCAGCAAGAACCAGCCCACTGGGGCATGGTGCTTGTCTCTCGTCTAGCAGGTTTTCCAGATGAAGTGTCCTTAGTTTTGACCTGAAAATAAATTTCATAGTGTACATATATAAAGATAGAAGGCAACAAAATCATCCAGAATGCTGGCAAGAAAAAGTTATGCAGCCCACTGGAAAATTAACAAAAACACAAATCTTAAAGAGAGGGAAAGAGACTAAACAGTAGATAAAACAAAGAAAGGAAAAGGGAGGAAAACTGTACCCAAGAAACTGCTTTTGATAGTGGTGGTTCTCCTGACCCGGTCGGAGAAAAGTCATCCAATTCTGGCAAGGTAAGGGGCAGTTCAGTTTCGAGCAGGGAAACACTCTCACCACTATCATCCAAAAAAATCACTGGAATAGGCTCCCCCCAATATCGTTGCCGAGCAAAAAGCCAATCCCTCAACTTATAGTTCACCTGAAGAAAGACAGGTTTGAGCCAAAGAGGGGGAAAAAAGTCCTATCATATGCATAAATCAAGTAGGCATCTGAAAAGTTACCTTTTTCTTCCCATTTCCAGTTTTCTCAGCCCAGTCGATGACTTTGGAAGAAGCTTCTTTGCTAGATAAGCCATTAATGTCCAGCCCCAATGTTGAATTTGAAGAATTTATAACAGTGCCTTCACCTGTATAGGCCTTGCCAATGAGATTTTTATCATCCGGCGTCACAACCCAACGAATTGGGATATCAAATTTTGATGCAAACTCATAATCACGAGTGTCATGTGCAGGTACAGCCATAATTGACCCTGTCCCATAACTGCATCAGCAACAAAGTCACATGTCAAAATAATACTGCAATTTGATTGCACAAATTTGCATAGCAGAAAAAATAATCAACACACATTGTTCCAGCATACATGCATCATACAAAGGTAGATGTCAAAGCTCCACCATGCATGCATCTCAATTGAAGAATGTAGTAAATGAGAAAAAGCCACACAAACCTCCCCAAGACATAGTCTGCAACCCATATAGGGATAGCTTCCCCATTAACTGGATTTTTAGCGTAGCAGCCACTGAAGACCCCGGTTTTTCCCTTCTGAAGCTCAGTCCTCTCAAGGTCACTCTTTCTTGAGGCAAGATCTATGTACTCCTCCACCTGTGCTCAATATTGTTGGCCCTCTAATTACCCATCATAAGAAACCTTTGAGAAAACTGGGCAAGAAACTATTGAACGTACACTTTCTCTATGGGCTGTTGATACTAACGATGACAACAAGGGATGCTCTGGTGCCATGACCAAATAGCTACACACAAACAAACAGCCAAAAAATAATATTAATTCAAGGTCATCTATGTCAAATTTTTTCTGCACATGTACATCTATGTTTAAAATTTATCAAATAATAAAATAACAACATAGTGAATAATTATTACGTTGCTCCAAAGATGGTGTCAGGCCTGGTAGTATAGATTGTAATCTTTATGTCTCTTTCCTGTCCGTCACTGCTAAGAATAGAAAATTGCATCTCAGCACCTTCTGACCTCCCTATCCAGTTTCTTTGCATTTCTTTTATACTTTCAGGCCAGTCAAGGTCATCTAAATCTTCAAGAAGACGATCAGCATATGCAGTAATCTTGAGCATCCATTGCTTCATTGGCTGCTCGGTAATAAACAATGACACTGTAAAATTATAAAACCATCCAAATATTGGAATTAAGCCAAGTTTATATCTTAGATGGTTTGCAAACGAAAATACATAAAACCAGAATATACCTTTCTTATTACTGGATGACCCCCACGCTCGCTCACACCATCTATCACCTCTTCATTTGCCAAGACAGTACCAAGAGCAGGGCACCAATTGACTGGCACTTCAGCCTGAATGTAAAATAAGTACAGTATCAGATATATTTTATGGTGGAAATTGATAGAAACTATCTGCAGCCAAATCTCATTTATACCTGATATGCCAGTCCTCTTTTTAAAAGCTGAAGAAAGATCCATTGGGTCCATCTATAATATTCTGGTTCTGTTGTGGAAATTTCGCGATCCCAGTCATATGAGAATCCCAATGATTTAAGCTGCAAAGCAATTGCAAAATGTTAATACCTAGAGAAAAAATAATACAATCCACCAAAACGCAACAAGCTATCATCAAATCACATGGATAGAGAACAAATCACACTATCCACCACAACCAAGAGAACAACAAGCTATCATCAAATTTGGATATCATGTTGATTGGAAGCATTTACAACACTTCAAGAAAGAAGAAATGTACAGGGCCATAAGCCCTGGTAAAATCATAAACTTTATGCTATGATAACCTGATTTACTGGCCTAAGGTTGAAGCAACAAAGTTCATTTTAAAATTTAAACTTTTAAATGGTCTTGCATGGAGCCTTGGCCATTAATATAGGTATAAAGTGTTCTGCAGTTTATCTTAAGTCAGAATTTGACAAGTTTCTTCATTTACTAATTTGCCACACATCCAGCAATAGAAAGAACATAACCTGGGTGCGAAAGCGATTAATGTTCTTCAAGGTTGTGATCTTTGGGTGGGTTCCTGTCTGTCAAACACATACATACAAGGAATCAATTAATAAATATTCAAAGCCACAGAAATTATTCAAATAGTTGTACGCCATATATAATAGGACTGAAAAACAAACCTCTATTGCATATTGCTCTGCTGGCAATCCAAATGCATCCCATCCCATTGGGTGTAATACATTGTAGCCCTGCATGCGTTTGAGCCTAGCAAGAATATCTGTGGCCGTATATCCAAGTGGATGGCCAACATGTAACCCAGCTCCGCTACAATAATCCATCAACAGGAGCATAAAAATTTCAGTCAAACTAAACCCCACCTTGAAAATTTACAGTTTGAAAACCATAACCAATCTGAGATACATGAAAAAGCAGATTATCCCAAATTCCCAAACAACCACGTTTTCTAAAAAAATCCAGCATTTTCAAACGAAAATAAAAAAAATTCAAAGTTTCATTCTTCATATTGCACAACATGATGATGAAGTCAAACCGGGTTATCACCCTTTTTTTAACAAATTTAACTACTTGTACTAAATCTCAGCCAACGAAAATCCCACCTCAAAAAATTGAACTTCTAAAAGCATAATCAACTATAAAAAAATCAACTAAAGGCAAAAGAATAGTTCGCTCTGTGCTCATCGCACAGCTCCTAAAAGCATAATCAACAACAGACACTAAAAAACATATTATTAATCCTTAATTCACTAATAACCCAATTGCTCAAACTACCAATTTTTAACTGCAAAAACTGAAACTTCCATGATTCGAATTACTAAACCGGTGCCTTCGCCTTTCGACATTAATAATCACTCGCATTGAAAAGAAAAAAAAAGCGAAAGAGACCTGGGATAAGGGAACATGTCAAGGACATAGTATTTCGGTTTGGAAGTATCAATTTCATCCGGGGTTCGAAATGTTCGATTCTCCTCCCAATAACGCTGCCATTTGCGTTCAATTTCATGGAAAGGGTAGGCCCTCTTCACCACCACTTGCTGCTGCTTCGGCTTGTGCTCTGCCACCTCACTCGCTTCCTTAGCTACTGAGCTACTGATTACACCATTTGTTCTACCAAAGACGCTGCGCTTAAAGCTGTTATTGTACAACACCAGAGAAAAACCGTTCTTTTTGAGTTTCTTAGATTGAAGTTCTTGTGAGGGAGATAGAATTGAACCAAAGCGTAGGGGAGGTGGTGGAAGTGCTTGGAGTTGGACACGTAGTTGCGCATGACCAGAACTCATAACGCATAAGCTCAAGAAGAACAAGATAGAAAAGGAAGAAGGAGAGGGAGAGTGAGAGTGGCTAGTAAGAATAATGGATGAGATAACGTGCTGCAACTGTTGTTGGCGGTTAAGGTAAGGGCTCGGTTTGCTCTATTGGGTTTGGGCTGAGCCGAGAGGACATGACCCAAGTTTGTTGCGACTTTAGTTTGTTGTAATTATTTTATACAATCGACAAAAACTACGTGGTATAATTAATTTATGAATTATAATATAAGTAAATATTATTAATACTATATTTTACTAATATTCTTGCATATTAATTTAAGGGGAATGCTACGTGTCTTTTTCTTTGTGCTTTCTCTTTGTACTTTTTATCTTCTTTGTTCATTTGACAATTTAATTTCACGATCGGAACAATTCAATATCAAGATCATCATTTATAGATCAACTCTGTAAAAAATTATCCAAATCAGAAATCGTTTAGTCATCTAACTGTTATCAAATAAATAGATGGTTTTGGTAATAGTTAAATTCACCGTTAGTTATTTGATAACAGTTAGATGACTAAACAATTTCTGATTTGGTTAATTTTTTGCAGAGTTGATCTATAAATAATGATGATCTTGATATTGAACGGTTCCGATTGTGAAATTAAATTATCAAATGAACAAAAGAAGAGAGAAGGCACAAAAAAAGGCATAAAGAAAAGACACGTAGCATTTTCCTTAAATTAATTACACATCATGTGATAGCATATCAATTATATTGAATAATTTTTCTAGTGGCTTGAGATCTTAGGCTAATTGACCATAAACTTTAGCTAGATTGTTTGACCGCATCTATGATATGACCACTTAGTATTATAGTGTTGTGTACTGTTTATTTAAACCTTGGCTTAAATAAATAGTGTTGTGTACTATTTGTATTATAATAAAGAGTTTTTTTGAGAAATCACTTAAAATAACTTTATTTAAAGGATACATTTAAACATCAATTTACATTGTAGTTCAATAATTCAAACTATTTATTTTTCAAATCTTCATTAAGAGATCGTCTCTATAAAAATAAACATAATAATGGCTTTTTAGCACCAATGGCTCCTTAACTTTGACTTGATCATCAAATTGATACTTCAACTTAATTTAAAATCATCAATATGGCCCTTGTGCTTTGTGTCGTGCAACAATGTCATTCCTTAACTTTGACTTGATCATCAAAGTGATCCTTCAACTTAATTTAAAATCATCAATATGGCCCTTGTGCTTTGTGTCGTGCACCAATGTCATTCTGATCATCAAATCTACTCAAGTTTCTATTAAAAATCACTATGTGCCAATCACATTAAATTTTGAGGATATAATGGTAAATTAGACCTTAAATAATAAGTAAAGATTTTGAATTGGTAAGTAACCTAGTTGAAAGGACTGTAAAATTATTTACAATGCACCCAAGTTCGATCTCCGCTCTCTCCTAATATAAACAGATAATTATCAAAACACCCATTTTGAGCTACTTTCTTCCTGTATAGCCCACCTATTTAATTGAGTTTCCAGTGAGTCCAGCTAATTTCCATCCGACCCTTTTTTTTTTCCTCCTAGTCCACTTGCTTTTTCCGTCTCTTCTCTGTTTGTCTCTCCGTGTCTTTCATTTCTCACGTTTTAGATCTAATTCTCTCTCTCTCTCTCTCCTCGATGAGTAGCAGTCCGGCCATGGATGGTGGCCTCCCCGTGCTCGCCTCTCTCACTTTTGACGACTGACTTGGCCACTGTGATCAGAAGTGCCAAGAAGAGAGTGGGTGGGACTGGGTGCGGGGAGATCAAGAGGTGGATGCTGCAAATCCTATCCGGAGTTGACGCGTCACTGGAATATGACCGTGCATCGCGATTTGAAGCCCAGTAAACTATTGATTAGCAGCGATGGGGTGCTTAAGTTGGCTAATTTGGTCAGGTAATTTTGTGAATTGTTTTTCTGGGTTTTGTTTGTTTCAGAAAAAAATTGAAAATTTTTGGGTGATGGGTCAGCGAGAAAATGCAAACAGCGGCTTAAGCCATTAGATATAGGTGTTTTCCAGAGGTGGAATCTTATAGATTAAATATTTTGTAGGATAGATTGTAATCAAGTTATGGATTTGGCTTTGGTGATATGTTTCAATCAAAACTGGAGAGTGCGTCATATCATATTGGTTCCTGTAATTCAACCAAGACTTTACTTTGTAAAAAGAGAGTGGCTATTTTTAGTTCACTGCAGCATAGTTGCTTTTCTACATGGGTAGGTATTTGGTATTTGACAGGAAACTTACTCTCTTTTTTGTTCATTAGGTAGAACAAATGCCAGTTGATTTTGGATAGGTTCAGAAGCTGCTCATTTAGGGAATTGAGAGACTACTGTTAAGTTCTGGGAATAATTTAAGCCGGGGTAGTGCAACACTATCATCAGCTATGCCTTCTTTGCCCCAATGTTTGCCATTGGAGCCTATTATGTTAGGCAAGAATTGGCCAAGTCCACGAAGCAGAAAAATTGTACCAGTGATGTTGGATATGCTTAACTCTATCTTTGCTAGTCATATGCACAGGACTAGCATGAAATGGTTTTTGTGGATGTGTATGGGGTTGTGGCTATGTGCCAAGCTTGGTAATTTATGTCTTCCATTTAGACAAGTGATGGCTGATAATGTTAGTTCACATTTTTCTGTTTTGCCTTTCTTTTTCCTTTGTTGTTCATGAGTTCAAAATGGGACAGTTGCTGAGAAAGCCTNATTTTTCCATTGTTGTTCATGAGTTCAAAATGGGACAGTTGCTGAGAAAGTCTCATCTAGCAGTTCAGATTCTTCATAGGATGAATCTGATGAGGATGAAGTGAGTAGCAATTTTCTTTATAAGACTGTTGATGTATATAAATTCTAATAATTTATTATGTGAAAGTTTGACATTTTTGGTGCTGATACCGTTTTCCTATGCTTTTGGTTTTGCAGATATTGTCCACTCTGCTAGGTTACAATTATTTCATGGAATGCCAGTTAAAAAATCTCTTGGTCGATTTTAAGCATGGTACTTCAGTGGTGTGTGAAAGAGTTCATATCTATGGATTGTTGACTTAAAAATTTGTCATGTTGACATTTATAATAATGTACCAATAAGGTGATGAGAGTAAGGAGGAAAATGTACCAATTTATAGACCAATTACGTACATAAGTGGCTATATATCAGTTTCTTTATAGTAATAATAAGATTGTTGCTGTCCGACAGTAACAATAAGGCGATTGTTGCTGTCCGATAGTAACATTAAGACGATTGAGATTGTTACTGTGTGACAGTAGCAATCGGTTAATTATTATTGCCTAACAATAATAATTACCCGATTGTTACTTTCAGATAGTAACAATAACATATAATGACCCGATTACTACTGTGTGACAGTATCAATTGATTGATTGTTACTGTCTAACAGTAATAGTAACAATTACCCGATTGTTACTTTTAGATAGTAACAATAACATACAATTACCCGATTCCAACTATGTAACAGTAACAATTGGTTGATTGTTACTGTCTAATAGTAACATTAATAATTACCCGATTGTTACTTTCAGATAGTAACAATAACATACAATTACAATACTTAATTGTTCTAGACCTCTAATGGACAGTAACAATTTTTTAATTTGATTCATAATGTAATTATTATAATTCAATAGTGTCAATTTTTTAGATGTGAAAAAATAAAATAAAATGGGTATTTGGATAATTATCTTATTTTATTTTTTTTGTTTTATGTTATTTTTTGTATTTATTCAAGATAAAAAATGTAAATTTTGTGCAAATTTTTTTTTTTGGCAAAGTATGAATTGTTACTGTCTAAACAGTAACAATTTTTAAGAGTATTATAGTGTGCTACAGTAACGCTGCTACAGTAAAGATTTATATGTTTTGGTATTTGGGCTTAATGAACTATAGAAGTGTCCAAATGGACTTATCAATCAATATCCCTAATATAAAAACAATAATAATAAGATAATAAGTAAAGATTTACTCTCCATCACTCTTTTTCCTCTCTCTACTATTCTTTCTTAGCTCCCCCTCTATGTCACTCTCTTTCACCATTTTTCTCTCTTTTCAATCATTTTCTTCGATTGAAATCTATATCACATACCCACCTGTTCAAAATCCTAAAAGAAAAGAATTTGAAATCTTTATCATCATGCACCACTCATAATCTGAACAGTTATGGTTTCACTGGTTTAATTGGCAACTATGATTTCATTGAGATAAATCATGTATATTGGCTGGAACTTCCAAATACTTGAGCTATGAATTGAACCATAATGCTAACTTTCTTTGTTAGAATATCTCTCACCCCTTTAATTTATGGCATTTCCACAAAACTCTGATTAAAAAACAACAAAATTAATGAGCAAATGGGTATCCCAAAACCAACAAAATCATATAAATTAGGGGTTTCGAGAGCCTATTTTACCCATGTGCCATCAACACAAGAACCGCAAAACCCATATATCCAAAAATAAATAAAAAGAAGCACCAAGTCGATCTTGATCCTCTGTAACATGGCTGGTCTCAATCTA
This sequence comes from Purshia tridentata, assembly GCA_003254885.1. Classification (NCBI taxonomy): domain Eukaryota; kingdom Viridiplantae; phylum Streptophyta; class Magnoliopsida; order Rosales; family Rosaceae; genus Purshia; species Purshia tridentata. The sequence continues at coordinate 33,789 of QANT01007358.1, forward strand.
TGCCAATCTTGGAGAGATAAGAAGACAGTAAGTCTGTGGAAAATGAGGATGAGTAGGAGAGAAAGAGATGGTTTTTAGTAGGGGTGCAACTTGAGTCGGGTCAATTTGAGCCCGTCCGAACCCAGACTTATGTTTGAACCCGTGTAGAAGGGTTTGAAAAAGTCAAAACCTGCCCAAATCCAAACTTGACATCAACTTGAATTTTTTAGGATTGGGCTTGGGTAGAGGTCATGCATGCTCAAGGCCAACCCCGACCCAAGCCCGAATTCCAAACACTATTTGTATTAGTATTATGCTATAATCTATTGGGGTGGGTGGGTCAGTTGACCAAACTTGGGTGCATGGGCAAATTTTATAGTCCTTTCAATTGAGCTATCTCAACGACTGCGTGTTTTAGCATAGTTCATGAGATTAATTTGTTTATAAGTTAATAGTTTTTTCATAGGTATTTATTTATGGAATATTTTATTTGTGTAACGCTTTTTCCCAACTAGTCTTTCTTAATTTCATGACATTCATACCATGGAATTTATGAGAAAAACAAATATAAAAAAGATAAAGGTAAACCTATCAAATTAATTGATACCACGTAAGTTGGGAAGCAAAAGTTGATAAAAAAAATGTTTGAAATTTGAATAATTAGCATTTTCCTTTATATTAGAGAAATTTTTCAAAAAAGACTTAAACTTTACCCTATGTTTCAATTCATGATATGAATTATAAGTTGTACAAAATTGCCACCTCAATTTGATGCTAATATGTTACTTCTGTTAACACTGTTACAAATTTCGTCCAAAAGTGATCACATATCACGCAAGTGATCACTTTTTGGGAGTAAATTCATCATTTCACATGTAATACAAATACAAAGAAGTCAAAACTACTTCACATACGTGGCCCTTTTCTAAAAGAAAAATATAATTGGACTAACAGAAGAGGCCGGCATATTGGCTTCAAATTTAAAGTTAATGAGAAATATTGATACAAATTATAATACTCATCATGAATTGATACAAGGATCAAAGTTTAAGTCATTTTAAAAAAAATTTCCCCTTATTTTATCATAATTGCAATTACACACACTTGTAGATTTTGCATAAGATCAGACATGGAGAATTTGGATGTCAAACCTATTAACTTTTTGAGTAATGCTAGGGAAATCATGTCATTGTATCACATAATATGGCTTCTTAGTCACTTCTGATCTCTTCTCCTCTCTCTCTCTCTCTCTCTTACATTAAGAGTGGCTAGAAAGCCACATCATGTGGTATCACAAATGTGATATAATGACATAGTCCTCTTAACATTACCCTTAGTTTTTAAAGAGAAAATATAAAGTTGTTAATGTTGAGTATATCTTAATCACGACTTGATTGATAAAAAGTTTAAAGTTTGTTTGGTGGACACGACAATCTTAGCTAGGATTGTATAGATTCAGTTCTAATAAGTAGCCGTGATTCATGCAACTTCCTTTATTGAATTCTAAAGTAAGGGTAATTTTGTTATTTACACCATCACCATATGGAACCCTAATGTCAGTAAATCACACTATAAAAAGGACTTCCCACTTTCTTTTGGCCTTCTTTGAAGATGGGAGTCTATTGGCATTCCAAAGGCTCAATTTTAATTATTTATTTCCTCCAATCTTTTGAAGATGTGTAGAGATAGAGGAAGGTGAAAGAAAGTATGTGCTCTCAACTTGAATAGTTCATGGTTGATGGTTAATAACTTAATAGAAGAGTTTGCCTGAGAGATCTTCAACAGCACCAAAAGATGTTTTCATGGTGCTTGGAAAGGAATTTAGTTCATGGGTTCTAAGTGAGGTAAGGAATCCAATACACCCTGCACAATATTTAGGAGAAGATTATGTTGTGGAAGCAATTCTTTACTTTTTTTCTTTAATTTTTTTGATAATTTTTTTAATATTGGGAAGAAACAAAATATTAATTAACCTATCATAATTATAATCTATATCATAATTAACCTGAAAGAATTTTAGACCTTTAAAAAAAAAAATCAAAAACCCCTTTTATAAGAACCAAGACCCCAAAATCTAAAAGGGGTACATATTCCTTCATCAAAACTACCCTTCAATTCATTACTAGCCTTTATTTGTTAATCGTACAAGTGTAATATACGAAAATTGTTTTTTCACAAAAAGTTTACAATCTGTGCTACTTATGTTTTACATGCAATATTTCTTTATATCCCTCTTATGTTATATATATATATACACACAGCCACCTTCTAATGAGGGATCCCTCATTTAGT
>QANT01007359.1:0-56307 GCA_003254885.1 Purshia tridentata
TTATAACAATTTAGAAATTTATAACAATATGCGATTATATGTAGATGAATTCATAATAATGTGCAACAATAATAATAACTTGTAAATATGTATTAAAATTTAAATAAATATATAGTCCATCTGTCCATGAACTAAGAATATACTATCCTTCAAATAGCCCGGTAAACTACTTTCAAGCCCCAAATAAGCTCCTTATTTAGTCTTAAGCCACTATTTTAATTCCTATTAGTTTAAAACCATTATTTATTTCGTGTTTATTAGTTAAAATCCATTAAAAAGAAACATAGTGAGTAATAAACTATCAGTTTTATATTCTTTATTTTTAAACCCCACCCCTTCATTGATGTATACTCAACCAGTTGGCGTGACCCAACCAGTTGTAGTGGAGAGATAACAACATGCATCAACGGAGGTGAGACTTTCGATTTGATGGATCCATTTCTAATTGGAAAAGTAGCTCCAAATAGTCTTAAAAAATTTATAGGAAGCTTCCAGAGATGTATTCGCAACACAAGGCCGAGCGGCCCACAATGGGTGAAGTGCAGGTGGAACTTGAGTTTGCATTGGAGCTACAAGAGACCGCAGGCACTTATCTTGCTCCTCCTGTCGATCACTATACCTTGCAAGGGATATCATTTTCTGAAATTAATCACACTCTCTTAGAAATGCTAAGTGGGTGTGGTGATCTGGATTCAAATGGCTCTGTTGAATATTGATCTTCATCCAAATAGCTAGCTACTGTTGATTTTTCAGTTTCGATCTGATGAAGGTGTAGGCTGTGCATTATGTACAGTAAATTTGTAAGGCATAGATATAGTTTGGCTTGGCTTTTTATTAAAAATTTTAAAGAATTTTGAAAAGGAATGTTGCTTGGTGTCAGCACAGTTGCAGTTAAAAGCTTAAAATTAAGTAATCAATCAAAACAGAATTCAGCAATTCATTTATCAAGTTGTCATCAATTGTTGAGTTCTTGCTTGGAGGCTTGGGTTCCAATACTGATTAATTGGGATTTGACCCTTGCATTTCTAATTAATTTCTTTAATCAACTTAGCATAAATCATGCATAGGCTAAGGAGTGTAATTTTTGTATTCCTTCAACTTTAGGGACTCCAAGTACTAGAATCATCTCCGTAGTTGATTTGGGTTCGTTGTGTATCAGAAGACGATAGTTACAGTCCTTAGAGTTGTCAAGAGTTGCATTTCTAAAGTGTAATTCTTTCATTTCTAAGTGTAATTCTTATTGAGTTAAAATTTAATTTTGGGTCTTTGTTGAGTTACATTTTGGTTTAATTTTTTTGTTCTAACATTATAAGTCAAGAGTTACACTTTATAATTTAGTAGAATTGCACTTTACTTAATGTTTTTCTTAAGAATTTTTTATTTTTTGCTTAAAAATATATTTTGTGGCTTATTAATAAAGAATTATATTTGTTGTAACTTAAAACTAAAATGTATGATAAATTGTGCTTATTAATAAAGTATTCTAAATAGTCAATGCTAAAACTTAAAATGAATAGCAAAATATAAATAAAAAAATTTATTGCAGAAGCCGCACTGGACTCCTCCACCTGATTCTCCGGCTTCGTCTGGAAGAAATTGTCAACCTTGGCAATGGCACCACTGCAGCACTCTCTGCAAGAAAGCGCTGTGGCCCCCTCTGGGAGATTGGTATGATCAGAACACAATGAGCTTCCCAAGCATCTGATCCAGGTTGACACTCCTACTCAGTACTCATGACCAGGTAAGTAATTAAACACAATATCAATATGAATGTTCTTGCTGAGTGCTTGATTTTGACTTTGTGGTTTCCTTTAATTCGATTTGTTGAGCTATGATTTTGCCAAATTCAAAGTTAATTGGTAAGGACATTTTGGTCATTTGAGAAAAGGATAGAATTGTCATTTCAAAAATCATAGGGTAGAAGGTACTAAAACTTCACAATAACCACCTCTAAACATAAAAATACGTCTTGGGCCACTGTAAAATTAGTGCTATCCATGATCTGAACCAAACATGAATTTGATCAATCTACATTATCATAAGCTCAAGGTCACAATGGCACACTCTATATGTGGCACAAGCTGACAAGAGAAATAAAAGGAATGAGGATGAGAATGTTTCCATTAATAAAATACCAATGTGTGCGTGTGACCCATGTTAAATACTCCAAGGTTTGACTTTGCTTTTAGCCTTTTACTTTATGGTTGATCTGTTTTGCCCTGTTAATTTGCTTCTTATTAGATGAAAACTACTGGTATGAACAGAATGAAGAGTAAACTTTGGTTAATTTTGTATGCTAACAAGGCACACAATGATTTGTGGCACAACTGACGAATTATATTAACAAAATAATCTCTCATGCAAATGGTTTCCAAGTAGAACAAAATGAATCAAATAATCATAAAATGACCTCAAAAAAAATAGACGAAAAATTATGACCGAAGGTGCTCTGAGCCTCTTTCCTTCGCATGTGCTTGTAAAATAGTGAGGATACACGTTTATGTACATGTGAACAGAGAGAATGCACGACCATGAGAGTATGCATTATGTTTACAAATATCAGTGAAATTCAATCAGTCTTTGCACATTATTCGTATATACCTACAATATTTGAGAGGATATAACAACAACAGCAAAAACTAAGCATGCAGACCTTCCATGTCCTTCAGAAACTTGATCTTGATTTTATTGAGTGTGACTGCAGCATCTTTCATATTTGTCCTCTGTTCTGGTGATTCTGCACAACAAGCTAGAGCTGAACTCATAATGGATGATAAACAATGCATCTTGCTCACAGAATCATGATCTTCCTGCAGTGTCCCAAGTAAATTGGCATCCACAACTTCAACTATTACATCTGAAAATAATGAATTTGCAATCCACTGCTTTAAATTCATTTCCCCAACAAACATCTCATCTGTTGGCTTCCTTTTTGTGAATGTTTCCATCAGTAAAATACCAAAACCATACACATCCCCTCTTGCGGAAACTATTCCCTCCATTCCATACTCTGCATTATATGTTTAAAAAAAAATTATGTTAACCTTCTTCACAAGGATATCATATATAAAATTGAAAGATAAACTAGCTAGAAACATCACCTGGAGCCATATACCCAATTTTGGCCAGGGTCATGGTTTGGGTCATAGAATCTCCTCCACCCATAAGTTTTGCAATGCCAAAATCAGCAACATGTGCAACCATATCATCATCTAGTAGTATGTTGCTGGGTTTCAAATCACCATGGATGATAGGTATTGAATAACCATGATGAAGGTACTCCAATGCCGATGCAACATCTATCATGATATTTAACCTCTGTAGGATACTCAAAGAACAATAATTTTGAGAATACAACCACCTCTCAAGGCTCCCATTAGGCATGTAGTTCAGTACCAAGGCCTTGAAATCAGTTTCACTGCAACAACTGATGATTTTGATAAGATTTCGGTGACGAATATTGCTTAGCATTTCACATTCACTTTCAAGACTCTTGAAACCCCCTCCCAACTGTAAATTGAAAACCTTCACCGCAACATCTATCCCAACCGCAAGTGTTCCTTTATATACAGAGCCAAAACCCCCAGTGCCAAGTAAGTTGCTTTCATTAAATCCATTTGTAGCCCTTAGAAGCTTTTGGTATGAAACCTTTTTGCATTCATCCAGTTGAGGCAACAAGGTAGTCTCTGTTGCAACTCCGGCATTCCTTTTTCTCGGTAGTATCAACAATGATATAAAGATCCCTAGGAACATTGCTACCAAGATCCCTGGAATAATATATTTCAAGATCGATGTACTAGCTTCCCTTGAATGTGGCTCAAGTACTGTGCTATCTATGCATGGTGGAACTTGCAGTCGGGATGCACCACATAGTGCATTGTTTGAGACAAATGATTGAGCAGAGAAATTTTTGAAAGGTCCACCTGTTGGAATTTCTCCTTGGAGTCTGTTGAAAGACAAATTCAGATACTTGAGATGTATGAGTGCTTGTAAAGACGTTGGAATAGCTCCAGATAGATTGTTTCTGGATAAATCCAAGAGTTCCAGGCTTAGCAAGTTGCCAAATGAACTAGGAATAGGGCCTTCTAAATTATTATTTGCCAAGGAGAGGTTGACCAAATCTTGAAGACTCCTATTCTGTAAACTTTGAATATCACCAATCTCATCTGGTATAGCACCTGTCACAATGCCAGCACCCAGATGCTTCAAATCACTATACAGACTGATGCAATCTAAGCTCAATTTCCTTTAAGACCATATGTTAGTTGAAATGTCACACTTACAATATTAACATAATAATCATCCGATAGGCGGACTATTGGATATATGTATGATTTATCCATATATTGCACTACAACTAAGCCGAGTTATACCTTGGAAATTGTTATAGTCAAGGTATATCTCCTTCAGCATTGTCAAGTTCCAGATTTCCCTCGGTATGCTACCTGTTATATATGTGTGCCATAGAACAAGGAAAAAAGATAAAAGAAAAATAACCAACAGAGATAAGCTTCTCCTATAGCTTGACAAGGTGTTGTAATGTACATGCATAATTAATAATTAATAATCACCAAGCTAGAGTTCTTGATAGATTGTTGGTAAATACCTGATAGTTGGTTATTGCTCAAACTAATTACTTGCAGTGCAGATAAGTTGAAGATAGCAGTTGGTACTGAACCTGTAAACTGATTACCATACAAATTCAAGGTTTGGAGTTTGTGGAAGGACCCAAACCATGACGGAATGGTTCCCATAAAGCTGTTGTATCCAAAGTTAATCAACTTCAATCGGCGCAAATGAGCCAATTCCTCTGGCAAGGTTCCATGGAAACTGTTATTTCTCAAGTGCAGCTCAACAAGAAATGACAGGTTACCTAGGTCCGGAGGTATAGTGCCTGTGAGACCCATGTAAGAGAGGTTCAAGACTGAAACTCTAATATGGCGTGCACCACAAGTAACCCCCACCCAGTTGCAAATGAAGGTGGTCGTAGACCAGTTGGCTGTTATGTTTTGAGGGTCACTATTGATGTGAGATTTGAGAGAAAGAAGAGCAGACTGGTCTGTGGTGATGTTGGGTTGTGCTGCTACTATAGTCAAGTTAGCCAAGCAACAGTACACGAAAAAGAATGTCGTTGACGGAAAGAGGAAACGAGTTCTGTCCATTGTGTGGTTGTGGCTGGAAATGGAGATGTGCAGATGTGGAATTATTGAAGGACAAGAGGAGAAAAGTTATGAGGAATTGATTTCAGCAATTACTACAACAGAACTATAGAAGTAAAGTCCAATCATTATAAGAAGATTTCCTTTTGTATTTTTTTTTCTTGACCAAGACTTCCTTTTATTACTTTTTTTCTTGACGAAGACTTACTCCCAAGTCCCACCATATACATTATATAGTTGATAAAATTAATAATTCTCGGTGTATTCACTCATCAATAATTCTATCTAGTTGAATTAAATTAAAACAACGACTTACTTCTTTATTTTATCCTTTTGCCCTCTTGCATTCTAGGCTTGTTCCTTGGTTGATTTCACTCTCTCTGATTTCTCTGCATATTAATAAACATCATGTTTAGAGAGATGACTATTAATTAGACAAAGATAGGTGAGCTGCTAAGCTCTCCAGTCTCCAACTCCGAAAGTGACAAATTTCAGGTGGGTGAATCAGAATCCATGTAATTTATTCCCAAAATTGTACAAACATTAGGCTTTTTTGCAATATACATTCTGATTCTAGTTGCGAAGATCCACTCAATTCTTTTCAACTTAAAATTTAACTACAAAAGTTTTTGCTAGCCTTCGTTTCTATTGTTCTCTGGGTTTATTGAATTTGCAGTCATGAAGGCAGAAATGAAAATCAAAGGCACACCAAATCAACATTTCTTTACCAATCATGCTCCTTTTTTTCTTTTTCTTCCCTTTAATGACAAACCCACTTCAACCTCAGACAAGAAGCCCAGGTGGCCCAATCAATGCTTTATTGCTTTACGTGCCTGGGCCACTAGTTACCCAACACCATTTTTACACGCATACATACATAGAGCCCACAAAAAGCAAAGGAGCAAGATAAGCAGTGCCAATGGGAAAATAGGAGAAAGGTAGGAGGAGTTGGTGGTGACTGGTGAGACCCTCTGATACCCTGTATGATTTCATTTCACCTACTATTGTATTTATAATACAATTATTCGTCTACACCTTACATGGATTGAAAATTTGAATTTCTATCAAACCCTAAAACAAATTTAAGGGCATGATATACGCTACATGATAAACAATTACAACAATTAAGGACTGAATCCAAGTGCATGAAATATGCTATAGAATCATTTGAAGGGCTGCACAGGGGGACGGTTTAACAGCACATCTCCAGCCTCCTGCAAAAACTTGGTCTTGATTTTATTGAGTGTGACTACAGCATCCTTCATATTTATTCTCTGTTCTGGTGATTCTGCAGAACAAGCTAGAGCCAAACTCATAATGGATGTTAAACAATCCCTCTTGCTCACAAAATGATGATGATCTTCCTGTGGCTGTGTCTCAAGCAAACTGGCATCCACAACTTCAACTATTGCATCTGTAAATAATGAATTTGCAATCCATTGCTTTAAACTCATATCCCCAAAAAACATCTCATCTGTTGGCTTCCTTTTTGTGAATGTTTCCATCAGTAATATACCAAAACTGTACACATCCCCTCTTCTCGAAACTATTCCTTCCATTCCATACTCTGCAATATGTGTAGTGAAAACAAAATTAATCATGAGTTTACTCAATTTCTTTAAAGACAACATATGTGTTTGAGTGGAAACATAAAATTGAAAGATGAACTAACGACTTCACCTGGAGCCATATACCCAATTGTGGCCAGGGTCATGGTTTGGGTTATAGAATCTCCTCCACCCAAGAGTTTTGCAATGCCAAAATCAGCAACATGTGCAACCATATCATCATCCAGTAGTATGTTGCTGGGCTTCAAATCACAATGGACGACAGGTATTGATGAATAACCATGATGAAGGTACCCCAATGCCGATGCAACATCTATCATTATATTCAACCTCTCTAGGATATTCATAGAACAGTGCTTGTCATAATACAACCATTTCTCAAGGCTCCCATTAGGCATGTAGTTCAGTACCAAGGCCTTGAAATCAATTTCACTGCAACTACTGATGATTTTGATAAGATTTCGATGACGAATTTTGCTCAGCATTTCACATTCAATATTAAGACTCTTGAAAGCCCCTTCTAGCTGTAAATTGAAAACCTTCACCGCAACATCTATCCCATTTGCAAGTCTTCCTTTATATACAGAGCCAAAACCCCCAGTGCCAAGTAAGTTGTTTTCATGAAATCCACTTGTAGCCCTTAGAAGTTCTTGGTATGAAACTTTTCTCCAATAAAGTTGAGGTAACAAGGTAGTCTCTGTTGCAATTGCCACATTCCTTCTTCTGCGTATTATCCAGATCAGTATGGAAGCCACTAGAAGTATTGCCGCCACCATTCCTGGAATAACATATTTCAAGATAGAGATGCTAGCTTTCCTTGAATTTGGTTTGAGTGTACTATTTTTGCATGGTGGAACATGCAGTCGGGGTGGACCGCAGAGTGCACCATTTGAGACAAATGATTGAGCAGAAAAGTTTTTGAAAGGTCCACCTGTTGGAATTTCTCCTTGGAGTCTGTTGAAAGATAAATTCAGATAGTTGAGATGTATGAGTGCTACCAAAGACTTTGGAATCACTCCAGATAGATTGTTTTTGGATAAATCCAAGAGTCCCAGGCTTAGCAAGTTGCCCAATGAACTAGGAATAGGACCTTCAAAATTATTATTTGCTAAGGAGAGATTAACCAAATTTTCAAGACCCCCAATTCTGGTCGGTATTATACCAGATAAATGGTTATCTGAAAAATCTATATTTATCACAACATTCAAATTCTCAATATCTTCCGAGAGAGATCCAATTAGAGAATTCGATGACAAGTTTACGCGCAAGATATATGTAAGTCCCCATAAGGTAGATGGTATTGTGGAAGTTAACAAATTGGACCCTAGTGATAGAGTTCTAAGAGCTGTTAGATTACCCAAGCAGGAAGGTATAGGACCAGAGAGTTGATTATGACTCAAAACTAAGTCAAAAAGGTTGTCTAGTTGACAGAGTTCATATGGGATGTATCCTTGCAATTTGTTATCATTCAAATACAAACCTTGGAGATTCCTTAGTGTTCCAATTGAAGTTGGAATTGATCCACTCAATTGATTGTATCCCAGATTTAAGTTTGTCAAGCTGCTCAAGTTGCCAATACCACTGGGAATGGTACCCCTCAAGTTGCAAAGGCTTAAATCAATATTTTGAAGTGATGCAGAGAGATTTCCAAGGGAAACAGGAAGTATGGCATTCAATGGATTGTCTGGCAAGTCTAATCTCACCAGATTTCTAAGATTGGCCAAACAAGAGAAAATGTTTAGTTCTGGAGTTGAAGTGTCAATCATTAAATTATTCTGCCATAAGTTAAGCCATTGAAGGTTTGGTAAGGCACAGAGGGTGGTAGGAATAAACCCAGAAAATGAGTTAGCGGCCATGTCTAGCTTTGTGATCTTAGAAGCATTGGAGATGAAGTTGGGGATAACTCCGCTGAGTTTATTCAATGATACATAAAGTTCTTGTAGGTTTGGAGTTTCAAGGCCTATGTTTGCTGGAAGGCTACCTGAGAGCTGATTACCTGTTAGGGAAATTTGTCTTATCGTGGACTTATTGAAGATTGTGGATGGGATGAGGCCATTGAGATTATTAATATGGAGTGCCAAAAACTCCAAATTTTGAAGATAACCAATCTCATTTGGTATAGTACCTGCCACAGTTAATGTCAGCAGCTTAGCATTCAAAAATATTTCATTGAATTCTTAGATGCTTCATATCACTATATTATATATTGTTTAGTGTAATCTATAATTCTATATAGCCATGCACAATGTGTTTTCAGACTATTAGTTGAAAATGCCACAATTGTAATAAATATTAATTTAATAATTTTCCCATATCGTTTAAAAGAAAATAAGAACACAAAATGGCCCCTTATTTGAAACAAATTGAGGAATTAGGCATATGCAGAAGAGATGACAAGATATGGCCGGGTATTGTAAGTCCTGCATGTGTTTTTGTATGTATTGACATATTCCCTTGATTAATTATGCAAAAAACACTGGGATTTGTAATGTGTTAGTCTGTATGTGAATGTCTTTATGCCAAAAATGGGTGCTTCATATTTTGATTTTACCTCACTCTTTAGGCCCCTTGTATATGTCTTTTTGCGATTTATTTTGCCTTATATATATTGTTTGAAGATGCATGGAAATTGAGGATATGAAGGGAACTTTAAATTGGACATGCTGACTTCAGTGGAATGTTTATCAATCATATAGTCATGTTAGAAACGTTATTTGAGCTTAATCTAATTAATTGATTACGTATGATAGACTTTGAACCATTCTTGATAATTAACTATACTCCACATTTATTAATTAAGAAACTAGAAAGATCTCATATGTGATGTATGTGCATTTTGCTCGAAGTTAGGGTGGGAAGATAAAATATTAAATATGCGGAATGAGTGCATTGGATTGGTTGAAAGAGGAAAATGAGAGTAATTAAAATATGAACACCAATTACAAATGAGATAGTTTGAATTTGACATTGTTAAATTAATTATTTGAGTTGCTATTAATAATGAGCACATTTGAAGTTTTCTAATGTTTTAGTTGACAAAAAGAGATCTATTAAAAATAGTCAAATGGTAATATGAAGAACAGAATAAAATGAATATATAGAGTTGATCACTGCAGGTACCTGTCAAATTGTTGAAGCCAAGATGAAGCATCTTTAACTGAGTCAAGTTCCTAATATTTTTGGGTATGCTTCCACTTAAATTGTTATACCCAAATGATAATACACGAAGCTGCTTGCATTGCCATAATTTGGATGGAATGGGACCATCAAACTGGTTGTAAGACAAATACAAGCCTTGAATACTAGGAAGATGCTGACATATATTGTCTGGAATACTACCATTAAAGCTGTTTTCTGATAGACCCAAAGTAGACAAAGAAGACATGTTGAAGACAAACTCAGGAACAGAGCCTTTTATTGCATTGAATTCCACATTCAAAACCTGCACCTGATCTCTACTGCCGATCAGGTTTGGAATTTCTGAAAAACCAACACGTACGTACGTGTTAAATTAATTAAACTCATCAGCCAGCTTAATTAATTATAATTGTTAATTAATCTTTTCATATAATGCACTACTGCAACAAACCGAGTCACTATCATACCTTCAAAATTGTTATAGTAAAGGGATATCTCCTTCAGCATGGTTAAGTTTCCGATTTCTCTAGGTATGCTACCTGTTGAATTATATGTGCACATATTGAAGACAAAGAATTACAAAAACAAAAAACAAAATATAAAAAAAACCTGAGCGATTAAGATGTTAAAATGTAAAAATATAATGATCACCAAGATATATATATATATACCTGATAGTTGGTTATTGTGCAGAGTAAGTACTTGTAGTGCAGATAAGTTGAAGATAGCAGTGGGTATGGAACCTGAAAACTTATTACCATACAAATTGAAGGTTTGAAGTTTGGATAAAGACCCGAACCATGATGGAATGGTACCCATAAAATTGTTGTATCCGAAGCTAATCAACTTCAACCGACGCAAATTAGCCAATTCCTGGGGCAAGGTACCATGGAAGCTGTTATTTCTGAATCGCAGTTCAACAAGAAATGATAGGTTGCCTAGCTCCGGAGGAATGGTGCCTGTGAGACCCATGTAAGAGAGATTCAAGACTGCGACTCTAAGGTGGCGCGCACCACAAGTAACCCCAACCCAGTTGCAAACGGAGGTGGTGGTGGACCAGTTGGCCGTTATGTTTTGAGGGTCACTAGTGATATGGACTTTGAGAGCAAGAAGAGCAGACTGGTCTGTGGTGATGTTGGTTTGTGCTGCCATAGTTAAGGTAGCCAGAGAACAGAACTGTACCAGAAACAAAGTTATCGATAAGAGGAGGAAAGTAATTCGGTCCATTGTGTGCATGGGGCTGGAGAGGTGCAAGTGTGAAATTATTAAGACTCTGCAAGGGAAACCAAGAGAAAACTAATGAGTTTTGTTTAGGACGAAGCGTAAGGTTTGAATGGCTTTTAAATAATAAAAATAAAATAAATAAAAAAGTTTTGTAGCATACATTGCCTATATTTAATAAAATTTATGTCAAAATCACACATTTAAATAAAATAGCTATTGTTATCATCAAACACATTTTTTTAAGCAATATGATTCCTTGCCCATTATTTTTTACTTTTATTTGTTTTGTCAAAGGAAAATGTGAATAAAAAATTAGAAGTAAAAGTCCAACTAGCATGAAATTCTAATATAGTTGATAAAACTAATAATTTGTAGAGAAGAGAAGCAGCTAGTTAAGGACATAATAATGACTTAATAAGCAGCTAGTTAAGTATAAACCTCCGAAGAGAAGCCCAAAGGCCCAATTAATCCTTACGCTCCTGGGCCACTATCTACCCAACCCAGCATTTTAACACAGAGAGTCAGCCCACAAAACAGGAAAGCCTGTGTGCCTTCTTGGTAGTTGGTATGGGGCCCATACTATGGACAAATTTTCTGTATAATTTCATTCCATTTAGTAATTGTGTTTTAATAAAAACAGTCTACACATTGAATGTAATTGTGTCAAATTCCAAAACAAAGGGCATAGCATACTTTACAATTACATCCATTTGGACGGAACTAAAGTGCATGAAATATGGTGTAGAATCATTAAAAGGCACCTCCTGCATCCTTCAAAAACTTGGTCTTGATTTTATTGAGTGTGACTACAACATCTTTCATATTTGTCCTCTCTTCTGGTGATTCTGCAGAACAAGCTAGAGCTAAACTCATAATGGACGATAAGCAATCCCTCTTGCTCACAAAATCAACTTCCTTTGTCCCAACTAAATTGTCATCCACAACTTCAACTATTGCATCTGAATATAATGAATTTGCAATCCAAAGCCTTAAATTCATTTCCCCAACAAACATCTCATCTGTTGGCTTCTTTTTTGTAAATGTTTCCATCACTAAAATACCAAAACTGTACACATCCCCTCCTGTGGAAACTATTCCTTGCATTCCATATTCTGCAATATTTGCATATGATCAAGAAAAAATGAATTATCAGTTAACTCAATTTCTTTATAAACTCAACATATATAAAACTGAAAGATAACTAGTAGAGTACATCACCTGGAGCCATATACCCAATTGTGGCAAGGGTCATGGTTTGGGTCATAGAATCACCTCCACCCAAGAGTTTTGAAACGCCAAAATCAGCAACGTGTGCAACCATATCATCATCTAGTAGTATGTTGCTGGGCTTCAAATCGCAATGGACGATAGGCATTGAATGACCATGATGAAGATATTCCAATGCCGATGCAACATCTATCATTATATTCAACCTCATTTGGATGTTCAAAAAACAGTACTTGTCAGAATACAACCACTTCTCAAGGCTCCCATTAGGCATGTAGGTCAGTACCAAAGCTTTGAAATCAATTTCACTGCAACTACTGATGATTTTGATCAGATTTCGATGACGGGTATTGCTTAGCATTTCACATTCACTGACAAGATTCTTGAAAGCCCCTTCTAGCTGTAAGTTGAAAACCTTTATCGCAATATTTATCCCATCTGGAAGTGTCCCTTTATATACTGAACCAAAACCCCCAGTGCCAAGTAAGTTGCTTTCATCAAATCCATTTGTTGCTCTTTGAAGTTGTTGGTATGAAAATGATTTCCAATGAAGTTGAGGTAAGTCACAACTTTCAAATTACCAATATCTTCTGAGATAGGCCCAACTAGAGAATTAGATGACAAGTTTAGGTGCAAGATATATGTAAGTCCCCACAAAGTAGATGGCATTGTGGAAGTTAACAAATTGGACCCTAATGATAAGCTTCTTAGAGCTGCGGCTAGATTACCCAAGCAGGAAGGGATGGAACCAGAGAGTTGGTTATCACCTAAGAATAATTCACCTATTTTTCCTAGTTGACAAAGTTCATATGGGATGTGTCCCTGCATTCAAGTACAAACCTTGGAGATTCCTTAGTCTTCCCGTTGAAGTTGGAATTGGTCCACTCAATTGATTGTATCCCAGATTTAATTCTGTCAAGCTGCTCCAGCTGCCAATATCAACTGGAATGTTACCCCTCAAGTTGCAAATGCTTAAATCAATATATTGAAGTGATGTAGAGAGATTGCCGAGGGAAACAGGAAGCGTGACATTCAATGGATTATTTGGCAAGTGTAATCTCCTCAAATTTCTTAGATTTGCCAAACAGGAGAAGAGGCTTGCTTCTGGAGTAGAAGTATCAACCCTCAAATTATTAGCTTGTAAGTTAAGCCACTCAAGCTTTGTTAAGGCACAAAGCGTGCTAGGAATAAACCCAGAAAATGAGTTAGCGGCCATGTCTAGCATCCTGAGCTTAGAACCATTAAAGGTGAAGTTGGGGATTACTCCACCGAGATTATTGTTTGTTGCATAAAGCTCTTCTAGGTTTGGAACCCCAAGGCCTATGCTTGCTGGGAGGCTACCTGAGAGCTGATTACTAGCAAGTGAAATCATTCTTATTGTGGACATATTGAAGATTGTGGATGGGATGGGGCCATCGAGATTATTAAGTGGGAGTGACAAAATCTCCAACTTTTGAAGATCACCAATCTCATGTGGTATGGTACCTGCCACAATGTCAATGCCCAAGTTTAATTTTATAGCTGCAGCATTCTTTCATTGGGTTCTTAGATGCTTCAAATCACTATACAGATTGATTTAATTAATCTAATTATCTAACCAGATTAATTAAATAAGTAATAAATCATGATAGGAACAGTAGAAAAATATTGAACAGAGTTGACATTACAGGTACCTGTAAAATTGTTGAAGCCAAGAAAAATCGTCTTTATCTGGGTCCAGTTTCCAATATTTTTGGGTATGCTTCCACTGAAATTGTTATACGACAATGATAATGCAAGAAGCTCTTTGCATTGCCATAATTTGGATGGAAGTGGACCATCAAATTTGTTGTAAGACAAATACAGCCCTTGAATACTAGGAAGATGTTGACATATATCATCTGGAAGACTACCATTCAAGCTGTTTCCTGATAAACCCAATTGTGTCAAAGAAGACATGTTGAAGACAACCCCAGGAACAGGCCCTTCTAGGCCATTGAACTGCATATAGAACACCTCCAGCTTTATACTGCCGATCTCGTTTGGAACTTCTGAAAAAAAACATGTATGTATAATGTATTTACTCATTAGCCAACCCTGTGATACTCATACTATTATAGCTTTAATTGGATACATATTGTTTATATATCCATATAATGCACTGCAACAAACCGGAATTGTACCTTTGAAATTGTTGTAGTCAAGGTATATCTCCTTCAGCGTTGTTAAGTTTCCAATTTCTCTCGGTATGCTACCTGTTAAATATGTAAAGAAGAAGAACTAACAGGGATAAGCTTATCTTATTTACAAGATGTTAATTAAAAACGTAATGATCAATCACCAAGAGTTCCAGATAGCTTTGTTGGTACCTGATAGTTGGTTCTTTCTCAGATCAATTGCTTGTAGCGCAGATAAGTTGAAGAGGGCAGTGGGGAGTGAACCTGAAAACTGATTACCATACAAATCAATGGTTTGAAGTTTGGGGAAGTACGCGAACCATGATGGAACTAATCCCATGAAGTTGTTGTATCCAAAGCCAATTACTTTCAATCGGCGCAGATTTGCTAATTCTTGGGGCAAGAAACCATGGAAACTATTATTTGTGATGTGCAGCTGAACAAGAAATGATAGGTTGCCTAGCAATGGAGGAATAGTGCCTGTGAGACCCATGTAAGAGAGATTCAAGACTGTGACTCTAAGGTGGCGTGCAGCGCAAGTAATCCCAGCCCAGTTGCAAATGGAGGTAGTGGTAGACCAGTTGGTCAAGATGTTTTGAGGGTCACTGGTAATATGAGCTTTGAGAGCAAGAAGAGCAGATTGATCTGTGGTGATGTTGGTTTGTGCTGCTACTGCTATAGTAAGGTTAGCCATAGAATAGTATACCAGCAACATCTTTATGGACAAGAGGAACCCAGTTCTTTCCATTGCTTGCATGTGGCTGGAGATGTATGCAAACTAAAACAATAATCAGGTAACAATAAAGCTCCTTGCCAATTTATAATTAATGGGAAGCTTCTTAAAATTTTCTGTATACTAGATATTGACTTGGTAAGTAATTAAGTATTTAAATTGATCTCCTTTCTATCATTCGGCACCTATGTGTTGTCTCTACATCTTTGTGTTTATCCTTCTGTTCACTTGCATTCTATGACTTGTTCCTTGGTTGATTTCAATTTTCTTGACTTTTAAGCTGAAGGAATCTAGGCATCCATCCCAAAACCAATTGGCAATAGGAGGAGTAGCCCAAACCCTTATAAACCACTAGCAAGGCCCTCACATCTTCAATGTGGGATATCTCTCAACACGCCCCCGCACGTGTGGCATCATTTCAAGCCTAACACGTGGACAATTTATATTGGGTGTCGTGGGAGCACGTGTGGCCGTTTAGGCGCATCACGTGTATAACCTGCTTTGATACCATGAAGGAATCTAGGCATTCATCCCAAAACCAATTGGCAATAGGAGGAGTAGCCCAAACCCTTATAAACCACTATCATTTGGCACCTATGTGTTGTCTCTACATCTTTGTTTTATCCTTCTGTTCACTTGCATTCTATGACTTGTTCTTTGGTTGATTTCAACTTTCTTGACTTTTAAGTTGAAGGAATCTAGGCATCCATCCCAAAACCAATTGGCAATAGGAGGAGTAGCTCAAACCCTTATAAACCACTAGCAAGGCCCTCACATCTTCAATGTGGGATATCTCTCAACACGCTCCCGCACGTGTGGCATTATTTCAAGCCTAACACGTGGACAATTTATATTGGGTGACGACGTGGGAGCACGTGTGGCCGTTTAGGCGCATCACGTGTATAACACGCTCTGATACCATGAAGGAATCTAGGCATTCATTCCAAAACCAATTGGCAATAGGAGGAGTAGCCCAAACCCTTATAAACCACTAGCAAGGCCCTTACATCTTCAATATGGGATATTTCTCAACATAAGCATATTAAACCACACAAGCCAAGCCAAAAAGACAGGTAACAATAAAGCTCCTTGCCAATTTATAATTGACTTGGTAAGTAATTAAGTATTTAAATTGATCTCCTTTCTATCATTCGGCACCTATGTGTTGTCTCTACATCTTTGTTTTATCCTTCTGTTCACTTGCATTCTATGACTTGTTCCTTGGTTGATTTCAATTTTCTTGACTTTTAAGCATATTAAACCACACAAGCCAAGCCAAAAAGAGTTGACTATTGTTTGGTGCTCAGCTAAGCTCTGCACTACAAGCCACAAATTTCAGGTGGGTGAATTTTTGTAATTTATGGCAAAAAAAGTCCAAACCTCGGAGTTTTCCCAACATGTTATGATCTTCAAGCCGGACATTCTAGTTGCCTATTTCTCAAACAATATGATAAATGACATGCCAGTGCTACTAAAGAGAGGTTGGTTGCCTTTATCATTGATATGCAATTCTACTTTTTGAATGCAGCAGGTCTTGTAGTAAATTGTGGTCAACTTAAAAGCTCTTTCTGGCTCTCAGTTGAATTTTAAGTCATGCTAGGCTGCTAGCTGATGGGGTCAGAATCCGATGATTGTCTTCAATTAATGGCTTTGCTATCTGCCTAACAGGTTTTGCATTTATATGCATATTTCTACCTTTTGACATCTTTCTGTAAGTGTAAAACTACAACAAAGCTTTTGCTAGCTTTTGTTTTGTATTGTTTTCCAGGTTTTGGATTTGTTGTTGTAGTTTGGAGTCATGAAGATTGAAATGAAAATCTAATGGAAACCAAATCAACAATTCTTTTCATGACCATCCCACTTCAACTTGTTAGTTCTCTTACGAGTTAAAAAGCCGAAGGGGCCAACCCAACATTTTTACGCACACAGAGTCCAGTAAAGATGTAGGCCCTGATGAACCAGTGGACGTAACTGTTTATAACCCTGCACATTTCTGATTTCTTTGACTTTGTACAGCTCCCTATTGGGACACGTGGTGCTCTCTAGACCGTTGATGGAGCTACCGTACGGGCACTACAGTGGCTAACCAGAGCTGCGCAGCAGTGGCTGCAGAGTTCAGAAGACTACCTAGCTAGCTACAACCACACAAACACACGACAGAAGCCATTTTTTAGTTTGACCAAGTACTGTTCATCCACTGACCACCGACGCTACTATTATAAACCATTTTTTGAAACTTATTTATTAGAGTAAATTATATTTTTTTCCACTTATTATTTCATAAAGTTCCGTTTTAGTTTATAAATTATTTTAAATATTATAGTAGTCCACAATTATCTGAAGTGTTTTATTATAGTCCAAACGAGATATATTCGGATTATTTTACCTTTTAATTTTGTATTAATGAGCTAACTGGTAAAATTGTCTAAGATATCATATGAATTAATAAAAATTTGAAAAAATCGAAATTTATAAAATAATAAGTAGATCATATTTTTCTCTATTTATAATTATATATATTTTGCTATCATAAAACAACAAATTGTCTATTTAGTCACAATCGTAACATAATTGTCTATTTACTAAGGGTTCTCATTGATTTTAATTTGTATCTGTATTGATTAATTTTTCAATTCCGTAATGACTTTTGGTGAATTATGTAATTAAATAAAAATACCAACTTTTTAAAAAGTATTAGAAAATCATTTTCAGATGCAATTGTGGTCAAAACAGTGCTTTAGAGATAGACATTAGACCAAAGGCAGTCTCAGACAAAATGATTAGACACACCCTTTTCACACCTTGGCTAATGGCTAGGCTGGTTGAAAAGAAAATGTTCAGGCCCTTAGGAGAAAAAAGTAGAATTTATGTTTTCAAGGTAAATTGTAGCAAATTTTTCTTTTTTAGGTTAAAAGAAAAATGCAACTTCCCACAATGAAACTTTGAAAGTAACAAAAAAAAAATTAAATTAAATTTCTAACTTTTTATCTTTCGGCTAATCAATGAGGTAAGATGATTATGTAATGCTTTTGTGGTGTTAAATGAGGATATATAATGTGAATAAGAAAATGCAAAGGTTGATAGATGGGTCAAAGAACAATAAAATACACAAGCTCATATAAAATGGTCAATGAATTATGCATGTAGTCTTTGAAGACTGCGAAAAGGACAATGTTACCTTCAAAATATTAAGGGGATAATTTCAACTTTTGTGACTCACCCTTCTCATTATTATTCTTTCAATTATTATATTTGTTCAATGACAGATAGATAGCTTTAGTTTACAAAGACGACCAAGTTATTAGACCATCAACTGCCAAATCAATACCAGACTT
This sequence comes from Purshia tridentata, assembly GCA_003254885.1. NCBI lineage: Eukaryota > Viridiplantae > Streptophyta > Magnoliopsida > Rosales > Rosaceae > Purshia > Purshia tridentata. Next base: position 18,541 of record QANT01007359.1, read on the forward strand.
GGTGGCATAAATGGAGAGCTCAACTGTGTTATAACTCCACCCTGTTGCCCTTGGACCACAAGCCTCATACATTGCACAACCAATCCTCTGCAATTCTTATTGTCGGATAAACATAAAGTGGCTAATCCAAAATTTTCATGTATATAAGGCTATGAACATTTTTGTTTTTCAAATAAAGTAGAAAAAATATAACTAGATTAATAGGCACTTTTGTTCTGAGGAAGAAAAAAAAAAGGAAAGGAATGCAAAAACATAAATAGACAAAACCACAAATACACAATATTTCAATTTCTCATTCCGAATTCTCTTCATATCTGTGAAGAGAAGTATTCTTAGAATAATAACTAAACACATTTAAGATTATTTATAAAAGAATAATTTTTCTTACTATCTTTAACTATGATGTAGCATTATTGATCTACTCAATAATTTTTATATTACATTTAATACAAAATGCTAAGTATGGTGAATGTATATATATCGTACACATGGTATGCAACAACATGATTACAAGTGGCGAACAAAATTATTCTTCATTGATGAGAAAAGTCTCATACCATGTCCTTTCCATTTTCATGTCTAATGGTATGTTGGAAAAATTGTAGGCAATTAATATTCAGATGATTCTACTTCGCCGAAAAAAGTTTGGAAAGAAAACAAAAGAAAATAGTGATACAAAGACAGATTACTTACCGTTGAAAAACAAATAAAATAATAATATAAAGAAAGAAATGCTTAATTGCTTGGTGGAAATTGGAAAAAGGAAAAAGACAAAGGGAGAATCGGGGCAATTGACGACGTCGGCGGACAGCAGATAGAAAGAAAGAAGGGGGTATGGTCGTAATTAGAGGCAAGAGTAGGGGCCCTTTTTGAAAAAAGAAGAAGCAAAAACTGAAAAAGAAGAGCTGGAATCACATGGGTTTGTTGTTTGTCTAATTGTCTCTGCCAGGGACCTCCAAGTTCTTCATTCTTCAATCTCATCCACCACCATCACTCCATCACCACCATGACCTTCTCCTCCTTCTTCTTCTTCATCATCCCCACAACTATTACACTTTGACTTTTTCATTGCCCTTCGCCTTTCGCTTTTTCTCTTTCACCTTACCTCCATCGCCAACATGGCTGACGATAAGGTACTAGCTCTCATCCCTTGGAAAATTTGTTTGTTTTCTAGAGAATGAAGCTTGCTCAGCTTACTGGCAGCTCACTTTTTTTTTCGTTGATCTGGGTTTCATTTTGAGCTAAGTTTCTTCTACCTTTGGGGGTTTGTTTGGGCTTGATTAGCAGTGATATTAGCTCAGCTCCAGCTTTTACTCAGATCACAGTGATATTAGCTCAGCTCCAGCTTTCACTCAGATCACAGTGATATTAGCTTAGCTCCAGTCTTTTACTCAGATCACAGTGATATTAGCTTGGTTTTGAATAACATCGGAAGCCTTTGTGTAACTTGGGTTTGATTTTGTTTTAATCTGCATCACACTCACTTCATGTGCTACCCGATCTGATTCATTTTCGTTTTTTTTTTTTAATTTCATTTGTTTGCGGCTGCTCTCTGTGTTTGTTTAGGATTTAGTTTCTTTAGGTTTGGGGGATTTATTCTTAAAAAAAGAAGAATAATAATAATGATGCATACTTCTTCAAGATTTGAGCCTTCTAATTTTCTTTGGGACTCGAAGAATGTACTTCTTGTAGCCTTTATTTACTTTTATATTTTGTTCGTGGTCTGCGGTTGTTTGGGTTCTTGGTGCTATGGAAAATTTGTTTCCTTCAAATCTAACTTGATGTGTTATGCAGGAAATTTCTGCCCCTGTCGTAGATGGTAGCGATCCAACTGGCCACATCATTTCCACAACCATTGGAGGAAAAAATGGAGAACCCAAACAGGTAAAGCATTCCTGAAATTGCCCTTTTGCTTCTGTTTCATTCTTAAGGTATACTTCTTGATTGAGTTGAAAGGTCAAAATATGATTGCTAATCCCATGTTGGAGATCTAGATGCCTTCATAGCTGATCAGGGTTCATTTTCTTCTCTGGGGAAGTTGATTTCTTTTGCTTTTATGCTTTTTGCAGACCATTAGTTACATGGCAGAGCGTGTTGTGGGAACTGGGTCATTTGGAATTGTTTTCCAGGTATGTTAAATTATCATCTTCCTAGATATTGATGTCCCCGTACCATTTTATTTATCATGTTCCATGCTGATAATTCTTGTCTCTCAGGCAAAATGCTTGGAAACTGGTGAGACTGTGGCAATAAAGAAGGTTTTGCAGGACAGAAGATATAAGAACCGAGAACTTCAATTGATGCGTGTGATGGATCATCCGAATGTGGTTTCTTTGAAGCATTGTTTCTTTTCTACTACAAGTAAAAATGAGCTTTTTCTAAATTTGGTAATGGAATATGTCCCGGAAACCATGTATCGGGTTTTGAAGCATTACAGCAATGGAAACCAGAGAATGCCACTAATCTATGTCAAACTTTATATGTACCAGGTATGCATGATGCACCTTTTGCTTGTTGAATTGTTGTTTTATATTCTTTCTGACATTAATTTGGCGTTTTATTCCAGATTTTTAGAGGGCTCGCCTACATACACACCGTTCCTGGAGTTTGCCATAGAGATTTGAAGCCTCAAAATCTTTTGGTATCCTATACTAAAACTTGTGACTCTCACTAGTCTATACATATTGTTATATACAGTTATAGACGTATACATATACTTATATATAATTACCTCAGATTTTCTGAAGTCAATCTTGGCTCCCTACAGGTTGATCCTCTTACTCACCAGGTTAAGCTTTGTGATTTTGGAAGTGCAAAAATGCTGGTATGTTAACTAAACTTTAGGGTTAAACATACATATTATATTCTGGCACCACCTACCTCCCTTTTAGATAATTTTAAAACAGTATGTGGAAGACATTGATCTTGCTACTTCTTTGATTTCCTATGCCAAGTTTTTATGCTAGTTGAGGCAATCTATCTTTTGGTTATTTGTATTTCATTCTCTACATATAGTGTTTCATGAACTTATTATAAATCTGCTTGTCTTCAGGTGAGAGGTGAAGCAAACATCTCATACATATGTTCACGTTTCTATCGGGCCCCAGAACTTATATTTGGTGCAACGGATTATACAACTTCAATCGATATCTGGTCAGCTGGTTGTGTCCTAGCGGAGCTTCTTTTGGGCCAGGTTAGCAGTTTTGTATAATTTTAAGACTTTATTTTTTTCCTATGTTTGCAGGGATAATTTAGTTCCTACTATAATTATCTTACTCAATACACTATATTTTGTAGCCATTGTTTCCTGGGGAAAATGCAGTGGACCAGCTTGTGGAGATCATCAAGGTGCAGAGTGATTAGCAATCTTGAATTGTGAATTTTAATAATGAGGGTCAGCATCTTACAATCTGTCTTACAGGTTCTTGGGACACCAACACGTGAAGAAATTCGTTGTATGAATCCAAATTATACTGACTTTAGGTTTCCACAGATAAAAGCACACCCTTGGCACAAGGTATTTGGTCTGCTTCTTTCTTATAGGGCATGTACTCTTACTTGATTTATAGAGTACAATTATGGTGTTTCTTTAACGTGGTAGATTACTATTAACTTGGATCCTTGATATAGGTTTTCCACAAACGGATGCCTCCAGAAGCAATTGATCTGGCTTCACGACTGCTGCAATACTCGCCAAGTCTTCGCTGCACAGCTGTAAGTTCAATTCTGCTTTTATTTTGATAGGGTTATGTCATGCTATATGGTTTGATGATCCAGTCTTGTTCAGTAGTCACTAATCAATGCCTCATGTTAAAGGTTGTGACTTGTGTCCTTGAATTTTTGAAATTAGTGTATAAAGCCGTTTGTTGTTTTCTTTTTGTGTGTGTCATGCTCAGTACTCATGAATTCAGTTTTGGTCTCTACTGATGGATTCGTTTTCCAATTTCAAAAGATTATTGGTATCTGAAATATGAAGTTACAGTTTTCATGTATGTTGTGGCTCTCCTGTTTTACTAGGATTTACTTTGTCTTTGCAGCTAGAAGCATGTGCACATCCTTTCTTTGATGAACTTCGTGAGTCCAATGCTCGCCTACCAAATGGTCGCCCAATTCCTCCTCTCTTTAATTTTAAACAGGAGGTATGTTGTTTCTTCTAATTATTTGATTTTGGAGCCTGAACATGCCTGTCCATAATTAGAAGAAAATGCATGATTTGTTCTTAAGGGTTTGACATGCCTATCCGATTGCTACCTGGACCAATCTTTTCTCCTTACAGTTGGCTGGGGCTTCTCCAGAGCTTATCAATAAGTTGATACCTGAGCATGTGAAACGCCAGATGGGTCTAAATTTCTTGCATCCACATCCAGCCGGCACATAAATGTGGAAAAGTTAAAGGGGCAGTTGCTATCTTCCAGTTGACGTGTGACACAAAGGTTTACCATCTCTGTGGTTAAAATCACCACAGATTGAAGCCTGACGATCATCATTTGTTGCTCTACGAAGAAGAGTACAAACTGGGGCAGATGGATGGCTTTACTTTATGTGTTCTTTTGTATGATGTCCTCCCTTATCCCTCACTCCTACCCTCCTTTTCCCGAAATTCCTTTTTGTTCCTGTACATGTTTGATAGTAAAGATAGCCGGAGTTGGACTGGTAAGAAAAGCTGCTAGAGAGGAAAAGCTAGGAAAAGTGTATCTATATAGCTAGGAAGAGGGCTCCTAATAGAAGAATGTTGGTTGCTGGATTTGGTTTTACTCTACTTAAATGTTGTTTCTTATTAGTTTCTGAGGTGGTTTGTGGTGGCTGACTTGAAATTGCGGACAAGTATTGTTACTTTACTGTTTGTGCAAACTTAAGGTAATGCATTGTTCTCTGCTTAATGTACCCCTCACCACTCCACTCTATATTCTGATGCATTTCAACTATTTTCTGCTCATACCATCCATTACTTTTTGTTGTGTTTGGACAAACTTTGAATTGATGGTGGAATGTCGTTCCTGCAAGGATAATTTTCAAGCTCAAAATTCAAAGGGTGCATCCTTTTTACCCTAGAATAATAATAATATTTTAGGGAGAAGCCAAAGAGAGGTTCAAGATGTCTCGCCTGTATCTTTTTTGGTGAAAACTTGTCTCGTCATTCATTTTGTGGGGTCTTATCATTTTCCAGTAATTTCTTGTGGACTTCAACTTGCTGTGGGGTTTGAAATGAAATTTTGAATTAGTCCCCGGATTAGCCCATCGAAAATATTTAATTTTAATTTATTAAAACAATAATTAAAAAGAAAAATAGTAAAGAAACGAGGTCGTTTTGGGTAAGAGCGAGTGTCTCCCTTGCGCACAAAAAAGTCCAAAATACCAGCAATATAAAAGTTCGCGCCACCGAGGGGTTAGCACTCGAAACTTCTTAAAAATTTACATTACTTGTCTACTCCAAACGGAACACTGAGAGCCCTCCTACACTCGCAGTCTAACAGTGACATCCACGCCGTCCATCCAATCAAGTCTTCAAATCCAACGTCCAAAACACAATAACATGCACCATAATTCTAAAGCCAACCACACAGAACCCTCAATTATCTTACTATTGTGGGAGACAATCTCTGTCACTTCCCGAATCTCGAGCTGGGTTCCTGGTCTTACGATCTTAAACCAAGTTTTCTTTTTGTTTTATAGTTATTTTATTTATAATGGTTTTCGAGGTAAAGAGGAGTAGTCTGATGAGTTGAGTAAATTCCAAACAAAGAAACAAAGAAAGAAAGGAGAAGTTGTGGTTCAATCAAGCACAAGCACAAAGTATCAATCTTTGACTCTCTGCATTAGCAGTTAAAAAGTTGCCATAACAAGTTGTGTGCTTACTGCTCTGCTTTTATTGCTTTGCTGGCCTCTTTTGTCTGTTAAACATGGAAAAGAAACATGTAAAGCTGCTTTTTGGGTTTTGCTTCTTCTACTTGCGTATGCCATTGGTTGCAGCCTCTGACAGTCTTCTCTCTCCCAAGGGTGTTAACTATGAAGGTCTGGCCCTTCAAGATTTAAAACCACAATCCATTTTCCTATTTTTCATTTTATGATACATGATGAAGTATATGTCTACTGCTCTTATTTTTGCGTGGTTCAGTGGCTGCATTAATGGCAGTGAAGAGAGAGATGAAGGATGAGTTGCTTGTGATGGATGGGTGGGACATAAACTCCGTTGATCCATGCACTTGGTACATGGTCGGTTGCTCTTCTGAGGGCTCTGTAATCTCCCTGTAAGTGTCCCTCATTCTTCAATCTTCATCATATATTAATCTCTGTTTGTTTGTCAAGAAAATGGTATGGGAAAGATAGCCTGCAAAGCATTCGATGGTACATTTTTGTTATTTGGAAATCCATTAAACAAAAAACAAATGATGTGTTCTTAATAAGCATATAGCGGGTATTTTGAACCAGAGTGTTTCTTTCAAACTATGATTTATGCAACTGGGTTGTCTATTACTGGTATTCAATCGAAATGGGATTCAATGCTATTATTTTTTCTAGTGAAATGGCCAGCACGGGTTTATCGGGAATGCTTTCGCTGAGTATTGGGAATTTGAGTCACCTTCGGACACTGTAAGTCCCTTCTTTTTGTATTTCTGAATGAGTTTGATTGCCACTCCAAATGTATTCTCTCTTATGGAACAATTTGGTTTTTCTTTGATCATGTAGTCAGCTCTTCTTTAATTTTCATTCAATACATAGTAATGTTAAAAAAAAGAAATTAATTTGGGGACTTAAATGAATAAATTCAATTGATCAATTGAAAAATCCAAGAATGATTTCAGTTCAAACTTGCTTCATAAAAATGTAGAGTACTTTTAGGTTGAGAACTTTTGGAACACTAGGGCAATTCCAAGTGTTTTAGGAGGTCTGGTTGTTGGAATTTTATCTTTATTTCGTAATTGTGTACATCATGTGAGGGAATATAATATTCTGAATCCTGTTGATTGCAATAGTGAAAGTAATTGAAATGAAGTTGTATAATTATTCTGTGAATCTTCACGAGCATTACCCGCAAGGGGAAAGAAAAAGTAAACCTTCTTGCAGTTATGACTTGTTAATTTATGTTTTTCGTTTCTACAATTACAGGTTGTTACAAAACAATCAGTTATCTGGTCCTATACCACCTGAGATAGGGAAGCTCTCAGAGCTTCAAACTCTTGACCTTTCGGGTAACCAGTTTTCTGGAGACATTCCGAGTTCTTTAAGGTTTCTTACCCATCTAAGTTACTTGTGAGTAGGCTTAAAATTGATGGGGCACTGTTATTTTTGTTGATTCTAATTCAATGTTTGTTATGGTCTTAGCATTGTTTTCTTCTAACCATTTTTGTTTGAAACCTTTTTCATGCCAAGTTTTTCAGGAGGCTTAGTAGAAATAAGTTAAGTGGTCAAATTCCTAGACTTGTTGCCAATCTCACAGTTCTTTCATTCTTGTATGTGTTCCATCATTTGTAACTGTGTTTTTTTATTTCTGGATTGTTTTAGAGTGATTTTAAATTTTTTTATCAACTCTATTGCACAGGGATTTATCGTTTAATAATCTTAGTGGTCCCACTCCAAAAATACTGGCAAAGGGATACAGGTGAGGTCATTGATTTTGTTTTATAATGTTAGAACTGAAAATTGTCTCCAACATATAGCTAGCTACCTTATGTGATTTCATCTGTTTGATAGTGTACATGTTTCATTGCAGTGTTACTGGGAACAGCTTTCTTTGCAATCCTTCTGCAGCAGACTCAGCACAAATCTGCATGGGTGTCTCAAAACCAGTAAATGGTAATGTAAATTCAACCTCTCAAATACATGTTGTATTGTGCACATCATTAGATACAGATACATAATCATAATAATTTACTTGCAGACGCAGGTTCACCACAGAAAGTCAGTGGCCATCACCATTGGGTGCTTTCTGTTGCTGTAGGCATTAGTTGCACATTTGTCATTTCTGTTATGCTGCTTGTCTGTTGGGTGCATTGGTACAGGTCTCGTCTTCTGTTTACTTCTTATGGTATGTACTAGTCCCTAACTCGTCTTCTCTTTACATCTAATGGTATGTACATGATGATAGATATTGTGATTCATATTTGCAGTGCAGCAAGATTATGACTTTGATATTAGTCATCTGAAGAGGTTTTCCTATCGTGAGTTGCAACATGCTACGAGCAATTTTAGTTCCAAAAACATCCTAGGACAAGGTGGATACGGAGTCGTTTATAAAGGATGTCTTCCAAATAGGACAGTTGTGGCAGTTAAGAGACTGAGAGATCCAAATTTCACTGGAGAAGTGCAGTTTCAAACTGAAGTTGAAATGATCGGCTTGGCTTTGCACCGAAACCTTTTACGGTTGTATGGATTTTGTATGACATCGAACGAGAGGTTACTTGTTTATCCTTATATGCCAAATGGGAGTGTTGCTGACCGTTTGAGAGGTCTGTTTCATCTTGTTGCTTGCACATGCATCTCTCTCTCTCTCTCTCAGATTCACACACACACATACAGAAATCCATTTCAGGAAGTAGGTCATGTATTATTTTGAGGTTTACATGCATAAGAATAATATTTGATATATTACTAGTATGTCTCAACTTTTCATATTGTTGGAAAATAAATCTCAATCCAATAGTTATCCTGATTCAGAAATTATTTCAGAAGATACTGTTGTATTTCTTCTCACATTAAAATCTTTGTTCTTTAACAAATAAAACATGCTAGACTTCCATATGATGTAGCAAAATTCAATTCAATTCATGGTTGGATTTTTTACCCTGTATTTTAATTGATGTTCCTCTTTTTTTAATGCATTTGTGCTCTCATTAAATTTAAAAGTATATCTCGGTAGCTTATTTCTTTTATTTCTTCACTATTTGTTCCTTATGAGTTGATGCTTATTAGCAGACACTTGTCGAGAAAAACCATCATTGGATTGGAACAGAAGACTGTGTATTGCCCTTGGGGCTGCCCGCGGACTTGTATACTTGCATGAACAGTGTAATCCAAAAATTATTCACAGGGATGTCAAAGCTGCAAACATTTTATTGGACGAAAGTTTTGAAGCTGTAGTTGGGGATTTTGGTCTTGCTAAGCTGTTAGATCGGAGGGAGTCACATGTCACTACTGCAGTGCGGGGCACTGTAGGACACATAGCACCAGAATATCTCTCAACAGGACAGTCTTCTGAAAAAACAGATGTTTTTGGATTTGGCATACTGCTTCTAGAACTCATAACAGGGCAAAAGGCATTAGATGCTGGACATGGTCAAGTTCAGAAGGGAATGATTCTTGATTGGGTAAGTAGTTTTACACGTTAATCTTTTTGGTGTGGGTTTATATCTCATGCAAAGTTGTCAGTGTTCATTCTTTTTGGGAATGGTTTATGCAAGCCCATGCTAATTCTAAAGCCGCAAATTCTTTTGTTTTTAGTATTCTTTTTAGTGTCTCAGTTTATGCTTCCTTTTCACAATTTCCACAAATTGTTGAACAATGCAGGTTAGAACCTTACATGAGGAGAAGAGGCTGGAAGTGCTAGTGGACAGGGATCTTAAAGGATGTTTCGATGGAATAGAGCTGGAAAAATCTGTGGAGTTGGCTCTGCAGTGTACTCTGTCAAGTCCCAACCTCCGGCCGATGATGTCAGAGGTCTTGAAGGTTTTGGAAGGCCTTGTTGGTGAATCAGGACAAACAACAGAGGAATCAGTAGGTGGAACCAACCTTTATGAGGCCAGGGCTTGTGCTTTCTCCAGGAATTCTAGTGATTTTAATCAAGAGTCTTCTTTCATCATTGAAGCTATTGAGCTTTCAGGACCTCGGTAACAAGAAAATATCAATTGCACCCATCATAGTAGGCAACTGTAAATGAATTTTGCATTTTATTGGGATAGTTACTCTATGTAACAGAGTTATTGCTTCTTTACGATGGTGTGACTAGAGTGATGGCACAATAGATGAGAAAAACTTGCATGAGACGGTCTTTTAACTACTATGCGTCTTTTTCTCTCATCAAATAACTTATTATTATCAAAACTTATCATATAATGGAAGAAATAGACACATTAACATATAAAAGTTACAAAACAATCAATGAAAGTTTTTCAATGCAATAGAGAGCCAATTCAAATGAGAACATAGACCTTTATAAGGGCCTACCAGTGATTGAGACCCTCGGAAGAAAGAATCTATTAATTGTAAGTTGTACTGTACCGCATAAGATGTGTTGGCACAGCACCGACGGCACATGCCAATGCCAACCCTTGGTTTCGTTCTCAAATAAGGTCATGGTCTTCGTTCTTAATTAGGGTGTGCATGGCGTGTACAACCCTAATTTGGTGGGTGAGTGCCTGTAGGGCCAACCTTCTTTATACATCATCTGGGTTGGGTGTATACGTGTTGGATTTACACAGGATTCATCTGCAGAATTTCCATGGCCTTGGTCAACGTGTACCTGCCTCCATTATCTTCTGTTCTACAGTACATTGCATTGATCTGAGTCGTTGAGATTATAACACTTTTTGTGGTACCAATTTGACTGTGTAATCTTTGCAATCATTGCAGGTACTGTATGTCTCACCCAATAACCAGATATGTCTCTTTAGGAACTTTAAATGGTGTGTTATTGTGTCTGCTGGAGAAATGGTATTATCACATTATATGACCACAAACTCTTGCATTCATCTTGTTCACACTTTATCCCCTCTCCCTCCAAAAAGAATACAAGTTAAAAGATCAAAAGAAAAAGACACACATGGCCAAAACTACAGAGTTTACTTTCTGTGTTGAGTCTCAACTCTCAACTCTCTACTTAATTATTTTATTAATATAAAACCCCTTTCACCATACTTGTCAATTGTCACCTAGTCATACTAATCTTCTCTTCTACAAACTCTCCATATCACACGAAAATTATAAATACGGATATATATCGAGGAGAAATAGGTAGTGTTCCGTTGAAGTAAAGCTATTGTTTACTTGTTTTCTTCTAGTTTTACTGCCTTTGTGGCTTTGTTTAGTTGTTTTTATATGAAATATTTTGTTGGCCAAAAAAACAAAACTATTAATATTAAAAATTTTGATCACATTGAAAGTGGTAAAAATTCTGACTTTATCATAATTATGCTCCATAAGATAGTAAGATACCTTTTATTTTATATTTTATATGATCAACATATTTTTGTGATGTGATGAGATTCTGAGAAGCACCTACTGAGTTGCTGCCGAATCAAAAATCTATATATTTGAGTATTTATTATAACTAAAAAAGAAATATGACATGGCATGGCATGGATTACTTGCAATACAACCAACCAATAGAACCCCAAAACCATTGAAATTCTGAAACCTCCCTCTCACCTTGTACCCTCCTCTGATTCCTTAAGTCGCGGCACCAACACTGTAACACACACAATTCCACAAGTTTACCCATTCAAAACGTAACCCAAAAGGCCAAAATCCATGCCATATGGAAATTGATAATTCTTTCTAAAGAAATAATATTAACAAATAGAAAATAAAAAGCTGTGAAATTCTCAGCACCTGTGCACACAAATATTTAGTAGATGACGATTTATGCAATCCAATTCAAGCATTTATCTTCTTCTTCACAACAAACAAATTACACACTTAATATTTCGTTTTCCACTCAACCTTTGTAATCTTAAACAATACTTTTTACTTTCCATTGGTCACCAACCTCATACTGTTCCCTATATATACATTATATAATAAATTTAGGACCCAATTCCTAGGAACACACACTTGATGTAGTTGAAATTCGAAAAAACTCAAACTCTAGATCTGAATTTCCGCATATTTTAGTATATCTTAGAATTACAGCTGCAATTCTGGCTACTGATTGCAGCTCCTTCCCGTGGAATTGGACTAGTCTATGCAGAGAAAAGGTTTGGGTATTTCTCAGAAGTTTTTGGCTGTCGAGTTTTTCATTTTTCTTTCAATTTTTAAATTATTCAGTTGTTAAAATTTCCATTGTTTGACTACTGGATATTACTGTATCTACACGCATTCAGTGGTTCAATCGGTGTTCTCCTTTAATCACTTTCAGTTTGATCACATTGTGTATGTTTTAAAGAGATAAGAATGGTGGTTATCCAATTGGATTTGCGTGTAAACTGTTGGTGTCTGTTTTTGGTCAAATTTTGGAACTGGGTTATGTAATTGGGTGTATATTATTGCCGGGTGTTTGTGAAAGTTTGAATCTTTTGGAGGTTGGAGACAGTTTTGTCAAGCAATGGATGCAGGGGCACATAATCTGCATGGTAGTGGTGAGGTATTGGGTGGAGTTGATCAAAGGACGAGTGAGAAACCGAGAAATTCTGTTGTTTGGTCGGTTGTTGAGACTGTCATTGTGATTGAATCCGAAGAGGCAGCCTCTGTTATTGGGAAAAATGAAGGTTTGAAGGCATTGGGTAGTGAATTGGGCTCTGATAAGGCAGCAGTGGTAGGGTTTGAGAGCCTGAATGATAAGGAGGAATGTCACCAGTGTGGTAGTGGTGAGGTGCCCAGTCCAGTTGAGCAAGGAACTAATAAGAATTCAAACAATTTGGTTGATGGGAATGTGTCTGAGACTGTGGTTGTCACTAATTCTGACGAGGCTGTCTGTGTTATCGGAGATAATGGAAAGTTGGTTGCAAAGGTTGATGAGTTGGGCTCGAGTAAGGCATTGGCGGAAAAGTCAAAAATGAAGGTGCCCGAAACAGAGGAGGATTCATATGTGATTGATGTGAAGTGTGGGAGTGGTAAAGGCTTTGGTGATAAATGGGAGGGGGAAAGGGTTTGTAGGATTTGCCATTTAAGTTCTGATCAATCACCGGACAGAAAAATGGGAACTACTACTTGTTCTACCGCTGCAGATTTAATTCATCTTGGTTGTGGGTGTAAAGATGAGCTAGGTGTTGCACATGTTCATTGTGCTGAAGCATGGTTTAAGCTAAGAGGAAACAGGTAATTGTTTCCTTCTTTCCCCCCATTTTTTTTCTCTCTCAATCTTTGTCTTTCTCATTTCTTTATAATTATAGATTTACTTCAACAATATGGTTTAAGCTTTGTGGGTGTGAATAAGTGGTGTGTGCATATTCTTCTATGTGTTTGTGTGCATGCTTTTGTGTGTACGTTGAATTTCATTTTATATTTGGCAATATTGACCGTCTTTTTTCTTTTTTTATTTTTCTTGTAAAATGTTCAATATTCCTGAGCTCATAATTTTTGGTTTCTTGATCTCAATTTTAATTTATATGTCCATGGAAATCTGGACTTAAGACAAGCCTCCTGACAGACAAGTTTCCTTAAACTTATTACTGATTTGTTCAACTGAACTTCCAACAAGTGTTAAGTATGACCAATACTCTGGGCATTGCAAAATGTGAATAATTTTATTGATCTTTGTATTAGTGATGTGGGGTAAATGTTCATGAATGCTTATAATGTAAGTGACAACTAATCAGATTTCATTCTATATAATAAATGGTGTTGCAGCTCTTATTTTTTGTCCCTTGTTGTTCTCAAACTCAGTCTTTTTAGTTAACAAAAATCTCATTTCAGGATTTCCTAATGAGAAAGTAAGTATAACAAGTGAAAAATGATAACATTTTTGTTCTATTTTATAAATGGTATTCTAGTTTTTTATTGCCATTTGCCCCTCTTTGTGTTTCCAAACCCAGTTTAAAGTTAAAGTGAATTTGATATGAAATAGCCGCAAAATAGCTACAAAAAAGAGACATTTTCATTTCCAATAACTAAGCAATGCTGTAGCTACTTTTGAATTAACTCTGTTATTCTGTTAGATTTTAAAGTTGTTTTCTGTTACAATAATCTGTGGATTATCATTTTTTTCTCTGTGGAGAATCCTTAGATAAGTTGAAGTGTATAACAGATAGAACCATTGAATTTCTCTGCACAAGAACCTGGCTTCAAATAGGACAATTTATGTAGATTCTTTCTTATATCATGCAGGATGTGTGAAATCTGTGGTGAAACCGCGAAAAGTATAACAGGTCATGGGGATAGCAGATTTATGGAGGAGTGGAATGAAAGTAGATTTTCTGGTATTGGTAGTAACTCATCAGAGAGGAATGGAGGATGTTGGCGGGGACAGCCATTTTGCAACTTCTTAATGGCATGTCTGGTAATAGCTTTTGTACTCCCATGGTTTTTCCGTGTAAATATGTTCTAGTAAGGGTGTGATTAAATATTAAGGTTCTCCGGTTGCATCATCTTTCAAGCCTGCATTCCGTTTAATGGGTTTTTTCGGTCTTTCATTCCCTTGTAAACATACTCTGTGGGTTTCTAATTTCTGCATATAGACACTGAAGATTTGAGGTTTCAGATGATGAGATTTACCATCTTGTCAACTTGGGACCAGAGTGCACTTATATGCTTCTTTCTTTCAGTGTGACGGGGGATATTTTCTTAGATTCTTTATTAAGTTTTGGCATAAATTTTCACTCTTGATCTGGGAAAAATTGGTCCGGACATGGACTCACAAGGGGAGAAATTGTATTTCATATTCCTTGGAGCTACATCTTACATGCCATCTTTGTTGCTGACTTTGTTGTGCAAGTGAAAGCCATCAGTGCCCTGTGGTTTATGTTCACTGCTAATAGTGTGCTGTTTGTAAGCATTTCTTTTGATATTGTAAAACAAATTTGGTTTTATACCGCCCGTAGTGTAAATCTATGATAAGCTAAATTTAATAGACATTTTTTGAAAATGCTGCACATGAGTTCAAAATGCTGGGTTAGAAAGACTTATGATTCATGCACTCGACTTTTGTATGTAACTTTGGAAGAAGTATACTGGACACCAAACAAGCATGCAAATGTATAAGGACAGTGATCCATATAAAGTGAAAGTATGCAACAGTCTGATATTAATGCAGAATGTTATTCGTGGAGTCCCATTATTCCATTTGACAAAGAGGATTTGTATTTATATACGTAACGAAATTTCTCATACAAAAAACGTTGAATATAACATTGGTGCTAAAGAAGAGTTAATACAATGAGATGCTAATTAAGTTGTTATCAATCGACAATCTGAATTAAACAAAGAAAACGAAGCTGTTAATGACTCTTTTCGCTGATGAGAAAGAAAATTAGAAAACGTTTTGTATCATGTGCTTTGGTTTGTTATCATAAACAGATGCAACTAAGTACTAGGCTGAACACTAAGATCTCTTTCGGTATTTGGGCTCTAACTTTGTATGTTGTGTCCTTTTAGGCTCTTTAATGCATTACTTGTTCGACCCAAAAAAAAAAAATGAATTTTGATAGGTTAAAATTTCTAAAGATGTTGGTGTTGGGCCTAGAGGCCCATTTTATATGGGCTACAGTTGTAGTAGTGTAGTTCGGTTGGTTACTCACCTCTGACTGACCCGAGAGGCTCGGGTTCAAGTCTGGGCTTTTTGCGAGCCCACACGAGAAAGAATGAAAAACCCTAGCACGCTCATCAGTCGTAGTATCATCTCCTATTTGTATTCCTTTCTCTGAGCTTCCGTTGCTCTGCTGCATCCTCCACACACTTTCGTACCAAAATGGTATTTCTTTCTGCCCTTTACTTGATTATTTGAGATTTTGTGTGCTGTTTCTGTTGTTGTGGTTCTGATGAAGTTGTTGTTTTTGTATATAACTAACTGTATGTAATACCAAATGCTCAGGCGTCAGAGAAGAAGCTCGCGAATCCCATGAGGGAGATCAAAGTCCAGAAGCTCGTCCTCAACATCTCCGTTGGAGAAAGCGGTGATCGTCTCACCAGAGCCGCCAAGGTTCATCTTCACCTTCTCATGAAAACTTACCACTCAACAAAAATAATAATCAAATAATTCTGAAATTTCTTTTCCGATTTTGCCCCTTGCCCTAGGTCTTGGAACAACTCAGTGGCCAATCCCCTGTCTTCTCCAAAGGTGAGATTATGCTTTCATGCTTTTCCGTTTTCTTCATTTTTTGTTTTTGGTTGTTGATTTATTTGCTTATGAGTTGTGATTGCCTACAGCTCGGTACACCGTGCGATCTTTCGGGATCAGGCGTAACGAGAAGATCGCGTGCTATGTGACTGTGAGGGGCGACAAGGCAATGCAGCTTCTGGAGAGTGGACTGAAGGTCAAGGAATACGAGCTCTTGCGTAGGAACTTCAGTGACACTGGCTGCTTTGGATTCGGTATTCAGGAGCACATCGACCTTGGAATCAAGTCAGTGCTTCTTTATTTATACTTTTTCATACCCTAATATGATTGTTTTTGTGGAATGGTTGTCTGTACTGAATGTGTTGAATTGACATTTTAGTGATGGTTTGCGCTTCACCCTTAATTTTTTATATGAGATTGGGAAAATTCCATTAGCTCAACATAAGGTCCCAACCACATATTGGGTGGGATTGGGGTTCACTCTCGAAAATTATGATTGACATTGAGAAAATGCGTGTGCGCAATCTAGGATAAGATTGGAGCCTGAGGCTTAAAGGAGCATAGCATATCAGTTTTGCACCACAATTGAGCTAATGCTTATGTTCACTTTGGAAAAGTTTCATTTTTGCTGAGCCACTAGTTCATAGCAGGTCTGCAGGTGCCACTATTTAACCAAACTATTGCTTTCCAAGTGTGGATTTCACTCTAATTTGTTTCAAATGGGTTTAGTATAAAGTCTTTGGAGGATTTCCCAATGTGAGCTGCTTGCGTTTGGTATGAACATGCATCCAAATCAGCAGGCATCTCGCATGCTTGGCTTGAGTATGAGATGCCCACCATCCCTGTAGCAGATTTTCTTTGTTCTTCTTGTTTTATTATCTTTCAAGCATCTCCTTGCATAAAATGCCCCTTTGTTCAAAATTTTCATTTATCTCATTTTGTGCTGTACAGTAGGATATGGAAATAGTAGCAAAAGATAAGATCAAATTATGTTACTTTAATATGTGCCAAGAGAACAACTTCGTTTGTGATTTAATTTGAGCTTTATTATGGGTGATGGCTATATCATGCATTATGAACTTGGTGAACTATGATCTGGAAATAATTTTTTATCCCTACTGGTAAATGAAGTTGTTCCAACTTGAAAGGCTGACCAGTTTAAGTGAAAGTTGAACTTGGTTCACATCACTAACCTTTTCTTTCTTCTTTCATCAGGTATGACCCTTCAACCGGTATCTATGGTATGGACTTCTATGTTGTTCTAGAGCGTCCAGGGTACCGTGTGGGCCGTCGTCGCAGATGCAAGGCCCGTGTTGGAATTCAGCATAGAGTTACAAAGGAGGATGCAATGAAGTGGTTCCAGGTCAAATATGAAGGAGTCATCCTTAACAAGTCCCAAGCAGTTGTTTAATAGATAGATCCGCTAAAATTTTGGATATTTGTCTTAGTTTTGGGAAGCTTTACTTTCTACCAATTTCTTTGTATCAGGAGTTGATATTTCTTTGAAAGAGATATGCTAGTAATTTTAATTTTAATCGTAAAACTTGCTGCTGCCCTCTTGTTTTGACTCTTGGTGCTTATTATAATTATATGGGAGCAGATATTTTTTATAATTATATGATTAGCATGGCTACCGGCCCTCCAGATATGTTGTGTTATATGTGGTGAATTTTATACTTACAAATGGCTGCTCGGAATATGGGTAGTGTTGCAGGCTGGCTTACAGGCTATGCTTAAGATTGCAATGGTCACGCATATGTATATACCTGTAGGTTTTCTTTAAGATGTTTTATCATGCAGTAGATGGGAAATGGTCGTTCATCTCGCTATGCCGTACTTATTATTTTTGGCTGGAACTTGGGAGAGAAACTAAGCAAGTAGGGATTGGACTTGAAAGGGTATAGGATTGGA
The DNA here is from genome assembly GCA_003254885.1 of Purshia tridentata. NCBI lineage: Eukaryota > Viridiplantae > Streptophyta > Magnoliopsida > Rosales > Rosaceae > Purshia > Purshia tridentata. Next base: position 36,377 of record QANT01007359.1, read on the forward strand.
CTTGGTGCTTCATGAGGCATTCAGGTTTGAGTTTAACCACTATCACAGTACTTTGGTAGCCATACCAAAACGTATAGCTACACCTACCTGGTACATGTGGAATATCTAGGGACAGGATTGCACAACATTTGAAGAAAGAATGTGACATTTAATCTGCTACTAACACATAATCCTCTGGTACACCTATATCATCAAGTTTTTACATTGCTTTAAGACTTGAGCAGTTTCACAAGCTCGCTCTTTCTCAGTTTTGAGTAGCCTTTAATTCCTCTAGACTTTGCCAGTTCTTTTAGCTCAGGGAGTTTCATTTCTTCCACTCTTACCAAATCTAACTCCTTGGTTCCAGCCGTAGCAGGTGATGCTCCATTATTCAGCCCAAAAAACTTTCCTCTTGGGATTGTTGGTGGAGACGGAATTGGGGATCTTTTCACAAATTTAGACGGTGGCCGTGTTAACTTGAAGTCTGTAACTGGTAGATTATCCTCCTGTATTTTCTGCTCTTTTGTATTTGTCAAGACCTTTTCCCATTCATTGTTCATAGCTTTGCCTGCCATAGTTATAGTAATTGACTCAGAAATAATGTGAAAGAAGAGAATCCATTCATCATAACTTGAAACTAATCACTGTAAATGCAACCAACTCTCCATTTTCTTGCTTTGAAAGTGAGACTTGAACATGTGCATGTGATTGAATGCTGTCAATAATAACAACAATAATAATTGTGCATGGCAAGTGAAGTGATGGCATGAAACATGAAACTCATCAACATCACCTTTTTGATTCCCTGATCCGCTAAGACCCTTAAGAATTGACTCAGCAGAGGGCTGATCTTCAGATACATTGGAATTGATCTTCTTAGCATTTACAGACTCTTCTTCTGAAATCGAAGACTGTATTCGTCTGAACAAGGCAATTATCTCTTCCTGGTTAGACGAGTCAGACTTTTTACCAACTGATCCACGTCTCTTAGTTTCACCCTTCTTTGTTGTTCTCCGGCGAGGTTGGTCTCTTCTATTTCCTTCAGATCCAATGCAGGAAACCGTTAAAGGCAGACCCTTTCGCTCGAAGGGTGACACATCTGCAATCTCTGCCAAATTTAAGAAGCTGCATCAAAAAATGATCCCTCAGTCTGTAGCCAGCAACAAAAAATTCATTTGCTGATATGATAATATGATAACCCCAACTTCAGTGGAAGCTAATGATAACAGCATAATTCTATATCGCTACTTGGAACTGACTAAAATAGTAGCAATGTTGAGTTAAGAGTGAGGTAGAAACGTCAAAAATTTACAAGGGTCCACCAAGATTTTCTTCAAACTCACCTGTCAACCAAAAATAGTAACAATGTAAGAGAATTTCACGAGGATATTACTAAAATTGAACAGGAGCTTCAAGAATGTCAAAAGGGTATCATCATATCTAACGCACTCGAACCAAATTCTATAATCCCAGAAAGGAAAATACTTGAAACAACTTGAGTCTTTCTCTAACCAATACCAAATACAATTCTAAGAAGAACCCACTGCAAAATTCAAGGTGGAATTCCTGATTACTCAAATACCTTTCAGAGAGAAAATGGGTTTTCCCAGCTTGGGCTGCTTGCTGAAAGACGAAAAAGTGGGAAAGCGAAGCACAGAATGATATTGATAAACAATTGCACCCATGTTTTCCTGCCAAATTTGGCTGCTCTCATATGGAAAATGGTTTTCCTGGGAAGTCCAAGATTCGAGTGTTTAAAATGAATTAGATTCAGACCCTTCCTTCCTCTAATATAGTTAGGTATTATTTCACTACAACATTTTTCTGGTCCACAACTTCTTGAGGAATGTGTACGCTACGCGCCAAAATTTCCCCTTTTTTATTTTGAAGAAAAAAAACAAAATAAAAGTTATACAAAGACTCTGTTCCTAATTCCTATTAAACCCCCCATTGGTTAGTTATTTTCTGGGTTTTGATTGAAACTTTCCCGCGGCTTTATTTCGTTTACAGGGACAGAGATATGTTGATGCTGGCCACAACCTCACCAAACTTGTTGTGGGTCTCTCCTCCCTCTTACCATGATAGTAAGGCAAAGTCTTTCAAACCATCAAATGGCTTCATCTTCTTCAAATCCTCCTCGATAACCTCTCTGTTATCTTCGAATTTGGATAATTCTTGTGATCATTTTCGTGTCTCGGGATCCCTTGCCACACCCGCCAACCGCGAAATTATAGACAAGAATGCCAAGATTAGCAAATTCTGTGGAATGGGTAATCTAAAAAACGCCATGGAATTGGTATGCGGGTCTCAAAAAACTGAGCTTGAGGTAGAAGCTTACTGCTCCACCTTGGAGCTCTGTGCTGGACTTAAGTCGCTACAAGATGGTAAAAGGGTTCATTTAGTTATTTGTAACAATGGAGTAGTAGTTGATGGACGTGTGGGTGCAAAACTTGTTTTTATGTATGTACATAGTGGGGATTTAAGAGAAGCGAGACGGGTTTTCGATAAATTATCAAATGCAAAGGTTTTTCTTTGGAACCTCATGATCAATGAGTATGCAAAGATTCGTAATTTTCGGGAAGGTGTACATGTATTTAGGAAGATGCAAGAGTTGAGCATCCAAGCAAATTCTTATACATTTTCTTCTATATTGAAGTGTTTTTCTGCCCTAGGATATGTACAAGAAGGCGAATGGGTTCATGGGTATCTGTATAAATTGGGTTTTGGTTCGAATAACACAGTTGTTAATTCTCTAATGGCTTTCTATTTTAAGAATAGAAGAGTTGAGAGTGCGCGTAAGGTGTTTGATGAATTGAGTGATCGAGATATTATATCGTGGAATTCAATGATAAGTGCATATGTGTCTAACGGTCTTGCCGAGAAGGGACTTGAGATTTTCCGACAGATGCTTTCGTTGGGGATTGATGTGGATTTAGCTACAATTGTCAATGTCCTAATGGCTTGTGCAGACGGTGGAAATCTTGCATTGGGTAGGGCGCTACATGCTTATGCAATAAAAGCTTGTTTTGACATGGATATCATGTTTTCTAATAACGTCCTAGACATGTATTCAAAATGTGGCGATCTGAGTAATGCAGTTGAAGTTTTTCAGAAGATGAGTCAAAAAAGTGTTGTATCATGGACTTCAATGTTAGCAGGTTATGTTCGAGAAGGTCTTGCAGATGAGGCAATCAAACTATTCTGTGATATGGAAAGGAGTGGTGTTAGCCCAGATGTTTACACAATCACGAGCATACTTCATGCATGTGCTTGTAATGGTTCATTGGAAAAAGGCAAGGATATACACAAGTACATTAGGGAACAAGGCATGGACTCGAGTTTGTTTGTCTGTAATGCTCTCATGGATATGTATGCAAAATGTGGAAGCATGGAAGATGCTCACTTGGTTTTTTCTCATATGCCTGTGAAGGACATTGTCTCATGGAATACCATGATTGGAGGTTACTCCAGAAACTGTCTTCCTGATGAGGCTCTTAAACTGTTTTGTGAGATGCAACAGAAGTCAAAACCCGACAGCATGACAATTGCCAGTGTTCTTCCGGCTTGTGCCAGCCTAGCAGCTCTAGACAGAGGTCAAGAGATCCATGGTCATATATTGAGAAATGGATACTTTTCGGATCGGTATGTTGCCAATTCACTTATGGACATGTATGTCAAGAGTGGGGTACTAGTTCTGGCACGGTTACTTTTTGATATGATTCCTATAAAAGATCTGATCTCTTGGACTGTGATAATTGCTGGATATGGCATGCATGGATTTGGGAGGGCAGCTATCGCTGCCTTTAATGAGATGAGAAATTCAGGAATTGAACCTGACAGCATTTCCTTCATTTCTATACTTTACGCTTGCAGTCATTCTGGATTACTGGATGAAGGACGGAGATTCTTTGATATTATGAGAAATGATTACAACATGGAACCCAAGTTAGAGCACTATGCTTGTATGGTGGATCTTCTTGCCCGCACTGGGAATCTAACCAAGGCATATAAATTTATTAACGTGATGCCGATTGAGCCAGACGCCACCATCTGGGGTTCCTTGCTCTGTGGTTGTAGGATCCACCATGATGTGAAACTAGCAGAGAAAGTCGCAGAAAATGTCTTTGAACTAGAGCCAGAAAACACAGGGTATTATGTACTTCTAGCAAATATTTATGCAGAGGCTGAAAAGTGGGAAGAAGTGAAAAAGTTGAGGGAAAGAATTGGTCGTCGAGGCTTAAAGAAGAATCCAGGCTGTAGTTGGATAGAGATCAAGGGCAAGGTTAATATCTTTGTTTCTGGAGAGAGTTCACACCCAGAAGCCAAAAAGATAGAGTCCCTATTAAAGAGATTAAGATTCAAGATGAAGGAAGAAGGCTATTATCCGAAAATGCGGTATGCTTTGATTAATGCAGATGAGGTGGAGAAAGAAGTGGCTCTGTGTGGGCATAGTGAAAAGTTAGCTATAGCATTTGGGATACTTAACTTGCCACCCGGAAGAACCATACGGGTGACCAAGAATCTACGAGTATGCGGTGACTGTCATGAGATGGCCAAGTTCATGTCCAAGACATCTAGGAGGGAGATTGTTCTGAGAGATGCTAATCGCTTCCACCATATGAAAGATGGGAATTGCTCTTGCAGGGGTTTTTGGTGAAGTGTAGTTGGAGTTCAAGTGTAAACGGGCTTTTTAAATATAGATGCAGTTGCAAATTACCTGCTCACTTGGTTGATTCTCAAGCACTGACTGGTCAAGAGATGTTGCATATAATTGCCTTTTGAGACCAACATGTAACACTCCAAAGTGAAAGCTCAGAAGAATCCCAAAAAATTTCGTACTTTTAATTTCATACCTATTTTCTGAAAGAATATTATAATCTTTTACAATTTTTGAAACACTTCCCTTATCCGAGGAGGAGACCACGATTAGAAATCGTTGTTATTTTGGAAAGACATTACTTGTTGGGCAAGGATTAGGGCAAGGTGTCTACTAGAAGCTATATATACGACTCAACCACTTACCTGTCTTTTCAACCTATCAGTATTCTAATTGTTCTCTCTTCTTTTTCACTTACGGTTCTCCATAACAAACTACTTCAACATCATGTCGTCTTCATCAGAGACTAGATTTATCAAATTGAAGAGTTCAGACAAGGAAATATTCGAAGTCAATGAGGCTGCGGCAGGGCTTTCTCAATTGATGAAGAACATGATAGAGGATGACTGTACCAGGGACGAGATTCCGGTGCCGCAAGTGAAGGCCAAAATCCTAGGGATGGTGTTAGAGTGGTGCAAGGAGCACGCAAAGAGTACAGCCACTGAAAAAGAGCTCAAAGAGTGGGACGATGAATTTGTTAATGTTGATGAAGAGATTCTGTACCATCTCCTATTAGCGGCAGACTATCTAGCAATCAAGGACTTGGTGGCACAATTGATTCAAAAGGTTGCGGATATGATTAAAGGAAAGACACCTGAGCAAATTCGAGAAATGTTGAAGATCAAGAATGATTTTCCACCAGAGGAAGAGGAAAAAGTGCGCAGGGACAATGCTTGGGCGTTTGACTACTGAATCTACTCATCCATCGATTTATGTTTTTCTTCTTTTATGTTATGGTTTGTCTTTTTAGGGTTTATGAAGGTTTCTCTTTTGCTTTTTGTTTCTTCTGTTGGTCAATTTACTACATATGAAAAATTAGGATGATTATGAAGGAAAAAAAAAAATTACAGTCAATTGCCTGGGCGAAATTGTTTGAAACTTCTTTTTATTTAATTTAGAATTTGCAAAACTGAAAATTAGCGGAGCTTTAATTATGAGATAATAATTGTTTAGTTATGGTTATGAGACAAAAACATACTACTTAAAATCCCTTGGACTTGTTTGGGAGTACTTAAAATTTGCCTCCTCCAAAAAGCATCTCTATCCCCAAGTAGCCCATTGCCCCAACAGGCCCTTTTGCCATATAAGATCAGGCCTTTAACATGACAGAAAAACACTCCCAAATACGCTTTGAGGTTTCTTGAGAAATCTCGATATGAAATTGAATTAAAAAACTTTTGCCAGTGGGACCAAAAAATAAAAAATAAAATAAATAAATAAAGAGATACCAACACTAATACACATGTTCATGATGATACATATGTTTAGATCACATATCTACCATACCATCATTCCTCATAATTCTCCACTTAGAAATCAATCATCACCAACTTACAGTTGTACTCGTCTATTCAAGTAAAAGCAGCTGTATTCCCAAATAGTACGAAGGTCATGACTTCCTTAACAAACTAAGAGTATAACCAATTGTACCAAAACTTTAGTCCAGAAGAGATGTTAATATCAAACCACAGTTCAAAGCTAATGAATCCAAAGTTTACAACTAATGAAATATTCTACTTTTTATGGCCATGTGAATTTTGGCCAGTTTATGAATATGCACTAAGAAGAAAGCAAACTCAAAAAAACAAAGGCTGAATTAATAAAACCTGTGAAAAAGTGAATGCTTGTGGCTGAAGAAAAATACATACATACATACATACATATATCTGGAAAACACATCAAGCCGCTTTTTAGCCTCTATGGCAGCTAAGAAATAATACACCCAAGTGGTCAGTGGCCACACCTATCAGAAAAATAGTGGAAATTGGAAACCCACTGCTCTTTTTCCCCAGCAACCCATCAAAGCAGTGATAAAAATAACACTCCAAATTAATGATACCTCTGCCTCCTTTTTTGTTTTTCACTCTTTTCCCCTCTGCATCTACTCTTCTTCATCATGAAGTATAATAATAACAATAATAAATTAAATCAAAATTCATCAATGACCAATTTTTGCCTAATCTAAACTCAACAAACAAATCAATTTCAACGACAACATTTTGAGAGAAGAACCAAGAAAATAATGAGGAAGACTATAGAAGAAAGCCCAATGGCCACACCAAGAACAACCTTACTTGGCCCACGATGTCGGTCTTGCTTCTGACTGGAATCATCCCCATCACTGTCATCATAGTCTGAATCACTGCTATCATCTGCAGAGGAATCGGCTTTAGCCGGAGGGGGTGACATGGGCAACCCATGTTTATCACAAGGAGCAACCCCAAGCTTCAATTTTGATGACAAAACTGAATGGTTGTAGCACAAATTGCTGTTCTTACTAATCTTGAACACAGCCAACCTGCTGATGAATGACACATTGAAAGGGATGACCCCATGAAAGTCATTGTTGGCAAGATTCAAGTGCTTCAAGCTTTTCATATCTGAAAGGAACTTGGGAATTGTACCATTCAACTGATTATTGCTCAGATCAACATGAACCAAACCCGGTATGGCTGACATTGACTCCGGAATAGCTCCAGACAACGAATTGGAAGCTAAAGATACATTTCTAAGCGAAATCAGGTCCCCAAACGAAGGGGGTATTTCACCCTTGAGCGCATTAGAGGAGAGGTTCAAGGATTCAAGGTTTTCAAGAAGTGTGATTGAAGTGGGTATCTTTCCCTGGAGCTTATTACCCGAAAAATCGATGTGGGTAAGGTTCAAATTCAAGTGTCTAGGCATAGTACCAGTGAGATTGGCATGAGAGATAGTGACAGACCTGAGCTTCTTCAAGTTTCCAAGTATAACATAAGGTCCACTGGCATTGACTTGCACATTGGAGACAGTGAGATCGGTAAGGTTTTCGAGACGAGCGAGCCAAACACCAGTAAGCCTGCGGAGGCTGTTAATGCAGGTGAAGGAGTGGAGAGAGGCAACGAGATCGGCCGGGAAGCGAATGGGGGCAATGGGGCAGTTGAAGAACTGGAGGGACTGGAGGGTGGAGAGGGACTTGAGGGCGGTGAAGGACAAAGCGACGTCGTCGGAGCAGTTGGCTAGGCGGAGAGAGAGGAGGTGGCGGAAGGGCTTGGAGGAGTCACAGAGAGTGGTGTTGGAGTGGAGGAGGGAGGGTTGGGTGCATGGGTCTTTGGCAGTTGGGATGTTGAGGGATTGGAGAGCTCGAAGTTGCTTTGGGTCGAGAGTGGAAGAGGGTGAAGAGGATGGGGTGGTGGGGGTGGTGGTGGAGGAGTTTGGTGGAGTTGGGGAGTGTTAGGATCGATTAGATAGAATGGGAAAAACACAAACTCAAACCAATAAAGAAATAGGCAAGCGAAAAAATGTAAATAAGGACACCAAGGATTTAACGTGNAGAAGGTGGTGGGGATGATGGTGGAGAAGAGGAGGAGAATGAGAAGCAATGGTGGTGGTTCCATGAGAGAGCGAAAGAGAGAGAGCTTTGGGTTCAATGGCTACTGGCTTCTGGGGAATTGTGTGAGCTATTTCAGTGTCTGTACAGTGAGATGAGATTTAGCACTTAGGAGGATGTGTGTGATCTTCTGGAAATACTTTTGTGCCCTTCAATTTTTGATAAATTGCAGAATGGGAGTCACTTACCTGTATTTTGTTCTTGGCCGGAAGCTTATTTACCTGTCCAGGCCCATGGGTTAGTTCGATTCGGTAACGAGGCCTTGTCAAAATTAAAATAAAAAATTTCGGTATTTTTCGATTTCGACATTTTCAGTTTGATAATTTTTTTGTAAACTTCGGTTTTCGGTTTAGTTTCGGTTTATTCAATATATATTTCGTTCATTATCTGTTTAGTAATAATATTAATTATATATCAAAATATAAGTTAGTTTATAATAAGTTTATAATATTAGTAGTTTAGTATTTATGTTACTAACATAATAGCATTATATAATCATATATATAACTAAATTTTGGTAATTGTTCGGCTTTTCTAGATAATAATTGATTCAATTTTTTCGGTAATTGGTCGGTTTACCAATTTTTTTTGGATTTTCAAATTGTAAAAATCAGTTTACTAAACCAAAATTTTTTATCTTTTCAGTAAAAAAACAAACCAAAGGGCTACCATAATCCATCATCTTCATGTAATGCAATAGATATGCTTGTGAAACTTTGTATTTAAAACTATTGAGTTTACAATTCGCATAAAAATAATATTATTTAAATCATTTTAATTGATTAGTTTTTGTATTATTTCTCTAAAGTTTAAACTTTATATAGATGAAATTTATCTATGCAGGTTGTTTATTATGGATTTAATCTGTATTTGAGAAATAATATACAAAATATCTAAAATAAGAATGTCCATTTCGTCAAAGCTCATCTTTAAACCATTAGTGAGGTCATGCTTATAAGATACGAAGGTGGCATGAGCTAGCATCCCCTCTTGAAATGTTAAGTGAATTAATTAGTTGGTTTGATGATTTAGTTGATGAACATGCAGATCTAAAACCATCAACCTCATCTCTTTAATTTATTATCATTATTCATTCCTTTATTGTAAAGAAAGTGTTCGATTTAATTAGATGGATAACTAAAACCATCCTATTCATCAACACCTCTCATTTTTTGTTTTTTGCAGCATTTATTACATTTTTAAAAGTAAAAAAAGGGGTAGCTCGTACGCAAAGACAAACCGGTTGAGTATGTAAATAATGGATAAACCTAGGTTTTCTTATGAGTTCATGACTCCGTGTGAGTATGTAGGCGCACGTGCACATTGTATAAACACATGTCCTGTCGTTTTTTTTTTGGGTCAAGAACACATGTACTAGCTGGTCAATGACGTCATGTTAATACAGGGGTCAAAGCAAATTTCAACTTTCAGCAGGTTAATGCAGTAATTAAATAATAAGCAAAAGGCAACCCCACAAATTTCTGTTAATAAAATAGTTTTCCGTTAAAGCCTTAAGTATTACCCCAATGGTGAATTAACGGTACAATTTGACAATTTCAGAGGATGGGGTCATGTGAGAGAGAGCAATGGGGACCATTGCTCTGAGCATTACCCTCTGCTATTTCATAAAGACAAACATGGTTACTAATAAGTCCTTGTCAGAATGTCAGATAATAAGAAAGTGATGTGTGAGCTAACAGCATTGAGGAATTTAGATCGATGCATGCTAAGTGAGGGGACGTGATACCAAAATACCATTGCAACGGATAATAACCTTTTTTTATGTTTCAATTCATTTTATGGAATTCCTACACTGATTGTCCAAAACCCAAAAGAAATGTCATTACAATTCTTTCTAAACTCAATATGTGATTCCAGAAATTGAACCTTTCATCACATTCAAACTGTAATGAATTTAAAACCGACTTATAGTGACTTTAACAGTCTATGGAAATGCAGCTTTGGGAGAGGGTTGAGCTATCGACATTGCTCACGAATGGATTTATCTTCACCCAAACCAGAGAGAAGACAGAGGCCAACAGCACTGACCACAAGACAACAATGGTTGGGGTCCTGTTTTGGCGTCCCATGAGACCTTTGAGGAAGGGATAGAGATGAAGAATGACCCAGAAGGCAAAGAAAACCTTGCCAAAAAGTGGCCCCCAAGCTTCATACCCCTTGTTAAGTGCATCAGAAAATCCAGCAACAACACCCACCATGTTGACAATGAGAAGACTAGTTGGAGGAATCAAAAGTGTGGTCCACTTGATCATATAGAGCTCCCCAAACTCTGCGTCTTCAGCTGCTTTAGCCGTGACCGTGAAGTTGGTATCAATGCCAGCCAACATCTTGAGAAATCCTTGGAAGACAGCAAATAGATGTGCTGAAACACCTCCGATCACCCAGAACTGCTCGTTACGCCACAAGTCTGTGATGCTGACACCACTCCACCGCAACTCCAGCACACTGGTGGCAATGATGGAGAGGAAGAGGCCAAGAAACAAGGCACTTGCCAGGTTTGAAAGCTGCAATCAAGTTACAAGAATATATGATCCACAGTAAGTTGTCTGTGCTAATGGTTTTATATAAAAGGAAAGGTTAGTAACCTTGATTTTAATAGTCCAAAATTATAATTTATCTACCCATTTTGATGAATAGAAACACATTATCTGGCCTTCTTTTTTTCATCCATGTCAGTCTAAGAAAATGAAGGTAGAGCAAACTTACTGTTGGTATGATGAATTTCCCTGTAAGAAGGCATATTGCAGGCAGTGAGCAGTAAGCTATGAGAGGGAGGGATGTGAATGGATAAACAATAGTGTTAATATATGCCATTCGCTGAAGCCATTTGAGGCGACCTCCTGCCCACCCGTACCAGAGAGGACAATGCCTACTGAGGAAAATTTCCACAGATCCAAGTGCCCATCTAAGAACTTGGTGCAGTCGATCAGAAAGGTTAATAGGAGCTGACCCTTTGAATGCAGGCCTTAAGGGCATGCAGTAAATTGACCTCCATCCACGGCAGTGCATCTTGAAACCAGTTAAGATATCCTCAGTGACTGACCCATATATCCAACCAATCTGAGAAAAATGAGAATGTAAATCATTTGAGTAGAAGAATACTTGATCCATATCAAACAGTTCCACAGACAAAGTGAAATAAAGTCCTACCTCTTTTCCCCATGAGGTCTTCTCTTCATAACCACAGCTGATGACATGAATTGCCTCCCTGATCAATGTTGATGGATTGGAAGATTCAGCCACTCCTCCATTCTCCATTAGTGTAGACTCTATAAACGCAGTTGATAGGCCAAAAGTTTTCTCAAAGCTCGTCTGGGAGATCAGCATTGACCTATCATGCTCATCATAGTCTGCATAAGAAAGACCAAAATATTTAATATACTGAAAGCTCTACAAACTATTTGTCTATATCCAGTTTCATTGAGATATTGACTCACTATCGATCTCCCTGAGGTTAAATATGGCAGCATCAAGCTCTTCACGTTTTGCATCTCGGTAAGCCTCTGACAGATCTTTAGTGGGCTTCTTAGAGGGACAGCAACAAGAGCAGCAGCCGCACCATGAGCAAGACGAGGATGATTTGGGTAAGCTGGGCATAGAAGGAGGACTATAGCCATAGAGTGCTTGCCTATTGAAACAACAACCTGTCCCCACATATACTGGACCTTGAATGCCATCCAGTCCTTTCATGTTAACCTGAAATTAGAAATTTAGTAAATTTCAAGACTTTAAAGGTTCAACTGTGCAGGGGCCAAGGTTAGTCATTCCACTTGTAATGTTTGTGCGCCTGTGAATACTATTTATAAATTGTAGAATGCAAATCCTGGGATGGGCTTCAACACAGTGTGAATGCAAACGCGTCTAATCCTGAAATTATGGCTAATGATAATTCATATTACAATTGCAGTTCTTTCTTATCTTTTAATTTTTTGAAAAGCTTGGATTCCCTTGTAACAGTCTACGTATAGAAGAACATGTAAGTTTACTATTAAAATTAGTAGGCATTTATGAGATCTGAACTAACATCAAAGAAAACTGTATTGCGGTTGGCGTATCGGTCACTGCGGTCAATGCCATCAAACCTCTGAGGAAACTGCACATAGCATAGATCTCGACCAACTTGTGGATCCATCAAGAAACACATTGCCTCACGAATTGCTTTGCTGTTGTTAACATAGTGATCACAGTCAAGGTTGAGGATGTAAGGGGCATTTGTGAGAACTGCAGACACCCTCACCTGTATCAAGCCAATCAATCAAGTTTAAGTGAAACTTTACAGCACTCACAAGGGATTTTACTACTCTTAAAAGCTTAAAACTATGTTTATATACCAGAGCATTTTCAGCACCAGCTTTCTTGTGGTGTTGGTGGCCGGGTCTCTTCTCTCTGGAGACATAAACCAGTCGAGGAAGTTCATTTCCCTCAATGTCATAGGCACCACTATGTCCAAGGAAAACCTGAGAAGGGTGAAAAAGATACATTATATATCATACTCAATTATTTACAAAATGATGAAGCACTGGAGAATCCCTTAATAAATAGACATAGGAAGGAACATGGATTGGTAGTTGATGGAAATCAGAAGTAATAAAACAAAAGAAAGAACATATCACCCCAGGTTAAAAAAAAAAGCTTTTCAAATATAAAAAAACTTCAAAAGCTTGGTTTTGCCATATGAACAGAGTGCTTAAGGTATATTACATGTATCTAGATAAAGCTCAAGTGAAGGCTTCCTAGACTCTGACAAACTTTGTTTAGATCATTGATCAATCTAGAGAAGTATGACATTTTCAAAATGGCACGAGTTCAGAAATTTAATTAAACAGAGCATAGGCTGTCGAACCTGGATCATGCCAGGATGGTCACGTGAGTTATTTCCTGGCCAAGCTGTTCCATCTTGCATAGTCCAGCCTTCTTCTGGTGTTTTTTGAGCCTTTGCTACTAGAGCATTAATTCTCACTTTGAACTCCTCATAATCTCTCTGTAACAAAATATGAAGTGATTCTTAAACAATGCTTTCAGATATGCATAATATATAACTAGCATGCCATTGCATCCACAAAACTAAGATATCAAAGTATCATATCAGTATTCAGTTGTAACTTGTGACTAGAGGAAGCTTCAACCTTTAGGTACTTACTTTCATTGCTCTGCGCTCCTTCACAAAAGAAGGTTGCACTTTATCCTTCAAGTAGTCAATCTTCTGTGAGAAGTAAAACTCAGGTGCACGTGGTTCAATCGAAAATTTTTTGCAGAATGGAACCCACTTTCTTGCAAATTCAGATGTTTCAACAAGAGATTCAAAAGTAAGCATGGCAGCACCATCATCAGACACATAGCAAGAGACTTTCTCTACAGGATAGTCTATGGCAAGGATGGAAAGCACAGTATTGGCCGTGATCAGGGGTGGTTCTTTCAATGGATCAACTGTACTCACAAAGAAATCCACAGAAGCAAGCTCGGAGGGTTCACCCTCTCTTTCATACCTGAACCATTTCATACAGTCCAGTTCACAAATTAATGTCATTTTTGTTTCCTACCCTTCAGTGATTAACTGATTTTTAAAACACAGTATATTTGTTAGTACTTCTTTGCATATTCTCCCAGTGTATAAGGTCTCTGCATACACTGTGTTTGCTCAGTAATCATGACATGTTATTATCTATGAAATTGAAGGGGAAAGCACACCATATTTGGATGTATGAAATGAAGCTCAGAAACATCAATTGAACAATGTGGAGGTGAAAGCATAAGAAAGTTGAAAATATATACCTGGCAGATAACCTGTCAGTAAATGTACTCCTATTAATGGGTGTCCACTTGGGAAACTGATCCAACACCCAAGAAAAAGCGAACCAGATCTCACATATGATAGAAGTGAGCCATAGACCATAAGCACTATCAACAGGATTTGTTACTCGATAATGGAAGAAAAGACCAAGAATAATCAATCGCATTATTATTATAGCTCTGTATGGTGTGAGTTTATTGGATGGAAGTGGAACAATAGCTGAGAGTGGTTGCACAGCCTCTGAGGAACTGCAAGGAATACCAGTATTCAAATAACACAATAGTTTGGGGAAAAAAAGCATCAAATGATACATAATTTCATAGTACCCTATATAAACCACCAAAATTTTAATTGTACTTACTAGTTTTCTGCCATCTGCTGCTCAGGTGGAACTTGAGCCTCTTTTTCCACCTTTGATGTACCCTTTTTCTTCTTGCTCTTTTTATCCTTCCAACTCTCTACTCTATTCTTCCAAATTGGATTCCCATATTCATCATTCAATTCTTCAAATATACCAAAATAAGATACTCAACAACTAGTTTTTAAAAATAAGACAAGGAGACTAAAATCATGCAAGAAAAAAAAAATGACTCACCACTATCCACTGTTGACACAGTGCTGACATGTCTAGCATGAATTCCAGTATCCTGTTAAACGAATATAAATTTTAGCAAGCAGTAAGAAACCTAACATTCTTAAGGAGACTGAGGATAAACTAATTTATTTTCTCCCTCCACTCACAAATACCTATAAATAACAGGAGCTGTAGATAGGCGTTCATACCTGAGAATTATCCAGGTGAGCTGCCATTGTGGATCGAGTGCCAGAGACCTTTGTTTCATTGTCTGCCAGTAAGTTCTCTGAAGAATTTAAAGCCAACATATAGCTTAGGAATCATGGGAATCCAAAATTGTAGTACTTAATGCCACAGAAAAGATAGATACAATGAAGATCAAATCTACTTCCAAAACTATAAAAACCACTTAAAAAGGACAAGGACACAATTTCAGAACACTCCTTAAACTTTATGCACAGTTTGGTTTTATTTCTTAACTTGCATCATTTTCCGAAATCCAAATAGGACATAAGGGAACTAAGCTTTGCTTACTTAAACACATAAGATTAGCAAGCCCAAATCATCATAAGAGACAGAAAAAGTTTTCATTTTTAATTCCCTATCAAGTACATGTGAACTTAATTAGTCTCAGAATAAGTTGTTATGAAGGCATCAACCAGCTATTTCCATACCTTACAGGTGAAGAATTTCCAATTTCATGTACATTATCAAAAGATGTTGGAAAAATAATTAATAGCCTTGATAAACTAAATTGTGAGTCTGAAATGATAAAAGGGTCAATATGGAAATATAACCTCAAAAAGCAAGTATCTTCATACACAGTGAATGCAAGAAAATATGAACATAGATTAGAGAAATGCAAGTAAAATAGATACCATCATAGGGAGTGCCACACCGCAAGCAAACTTTGCGCCCCTCCTTGATATCATCATCAAAACAAGCCTTGCAAATAGGGAAATTGCATTCATGGCAAGCCACAAACACCTCCCCATTGGCATCAAACCCCACTTGACCACCGCAGGTATTGCATGGAGGAACCCCAGACTGCATCATTTTGATGTTAGTGTTTCCTTAATTTCCTTGGAAACCCAATACCTTAAGCCTGCAATGGGTCTCCCTCTACTTCCCAATCTGGGTCTCGTTGCTGATTTTATAAGAAAGACCCAAACCCCATTCTTGTACCTGGTGTGAGAAGGTGGAGTATGGTGGTTGGAAGGGTGTGGAAGTTGGGGTGTTGGTGTCATCTGGCAGAGAGAGAGAGAGTGAGAGAGAGAGATGGGAAGCTACGTCTTTGTATTTGTTTTCTTTAGCTTTGTCTGAAGAAAAGGATTTGAAATTTTGCGGGAAGTCTAAGGAAGGTTGTTGTGGTTGGGAGAGTCACATCTTTAACTAACAGACCTCTCACCTCTGTTATCTTTCCCACCAAAACCCAAAAGAAGAAAAGTATTATAGTCTGCAAATAAGGCCCTACAAGCATCAAGCATGCCTTATAAAATGGGCGTCCACACTCCACATGCATGGTAAGATAGATGGTTTCAATTGATTCGCTCTGGGTTTTTGGAGTAATAATCTTAATCTTGGTTATTACACTATTAGTCACTACCTATGTATTTTGCACAGCAGTACTCACTCCCAACTCACATGTAGCAGCATCATCATCGGGAATTTGTCACACATTTATAAAAGAGTTGGGAACATTTTTTCCCCATTGGAAAAACATGAAAAAAGTTATAAACCATATAGACACATGTAACTTCCTATCGAGTGTAATGGTTGTTTTGGACCTGCAGATTTATAGGCAAAGATTCGTTAAGTATACTTTTCTCTCCCTTCTTGGGTGATGACATTCAGATAAACAGAAGTGAAATATTCAATTTTCAAAGCTCGGAGAATTCATAATTCCAGATTTGTACTTATTAAATTGTTTGATAAATTTCCCCAAAATGTGGTAGATGGGATAATAATATTTGGATAGATGTCATATATGATATTGGTAAGTGTGGCAATATGGAATCCATAATTACAATTCCAAATTTTTAAAGAAAAATGGTCTTTTCAATTCTAGATAAAAAATTCTCCATGAGAAGCACTGATGCCATGATGGACTTCACTTGTATTTATGACATTCCAACATGAACTCTAAAAACAATGCTAACATAACATGTAATACCAACAGTGACACGATACAGAGTTACAGACTAGCATCTAATATTCCCCAACTTAGATAACTGAAAATCTTCTACAGGTCATGGGATCTAGGGGTGAGCCTTGAAACCGAAGGTTGCTGGGTCAAGTCCAGCAGGCTGAGTATGGGGATCAAGAATTGCATATGCTCAAGGTACAAAATGCAAAGAGTAAGCACGCCAGAGATGAGTTTGCCACACAGGACTATTAGCTTCTGCAGTTAATGTTTGTGCAGCTTTAATCTACGCAACTGAATAGACCTTCACCACCTTAGTTGTATCACAAACAACTAGGTTTTCCGTATCAGCTGGAGCGGTACAGAGCCAATTGACCTGCCAAGTATCGAATCCACGATGAGAAGATTCACAAAAAATAACAAAGAAGGAACAAGAAACTGAAGTTCAAGAAGTCATGGTCAAAATGCAACAATAAACTCACTTTCTTGCTCAGGTTGATGTTCAAATGTAGAAGATCACCACTGCTTAAAGTTTGTCCAGCATCAGGATATCTGGTCCAATCCCAGACCTTTACCAACTTATCATTTCCGCCGGAGATTATAAATCTTCCTCTATCTCCAAATAGCGAAAATGCCCTGAAAAATATGTACTAGTCAAATAAGTGAATCAAGCTTCCTTGGGAGTCCTTGGACTGCATTCAGCTCAACTACTTACGCGCAAGACACAGCAGCAGTATGACCGCCTAATGAGTAATCCAAATGCAACCTTTTCCTTCCATTTTGATCTGGGATTTCCAGATCAGCACCTTTCGATCTTGATTGAGATCCTTTCCGAGATTTTGTAGAACCTTTTGACCTCATAGCAGCAAGTTCAGCTTCAATATTAATCACATCAACTGCACCATCACCCCTAGCCACAAGACAAACCTTGTCTGATTTGTCTAACATATCAATTTCTGGAACTGCGATTGCGTGGATAAAAGCAGGATTGAAACACTGTTCCTTGTCACCACCATTATCCATGTCAGGCAAGGCTGCAGTGAGGAATATTTAGCAAGAATTGTACAAAAATTCAATCCATCCAGTGAACTACAGCAATTTTTATCTGTTCTTATAAAAGTTATGGATTACAAAAGATAGATGCTTTACCAAAATTTATAATTTTGTTTGGCCGCCCCTTGGAAAAGTCCCACATGACAAGCTTTGAATCAAGACCTCCAGTAATAACTGCCCAAGAAAACCCAAAACAGTAAGCAATCATCTGTGAGTAGAAAGAGATGAAAGTTTCACCAGATTTTGCAATGAACTGACACTGAGACAACATCTATGCTCCATGTGCCTTGTTCAGGTAAATCCTAAATATACCCAACAGGGGACTCCCAATATAGCTAAAATTTCAAAAATAAAAGCATGACACCTAAACATGATGAGAGACACTAAAAGATCCACCCAATAGTATCCTGCTAGATGTACAATTCTTAACACGAAAGGGAATGGCCTTCATTTTTCCATCCAAAATACTGCCAACTAATATTCCATGTTTCAACATGCTGAATTGATGTATTGCATGCTTGTATGCATATTTAATTATCTTTTTAAAATGAATGTAATCATTAACTGTAATTGATGGTAAAGATCCTTTTTTTTTGTTGGAAACTTGCCAGGCATTCCATAGAGAGAGAGAGAGAGAGAGAGAGAGAGAGAGAGAGAGAGAGAGAGACCTTCCCAAGGTCTCCAAGGAAGGAATTGCACGCTGCTGCATATCTATAGTATACAGTTAAGTTGAAAGAAATACAAGGGAAGGTCTCAGGATGGGCAGAAATTCAAAGGAACAGAACATACTTGGAAGGAAGCAATTTTGAATTAAAAAAAAAGGAAAAGATATGCAGCATGATATTTTGTTGAAAATTCAACACTCAAGTGTGCTTGAACTATAAAAAAAGGAAAGGATACACTTGTATGGCCAGCTCTTAATGTTTTGTAAAGGCATTGTTGGCGAATGTCAATAATCTGCCACAGTGATCACAGTAAGAAGCTGAAATTGTAAAGTAATTACATCATGAGATAACCGAATAAATTATACATCAATGGAAAAAACTGCAAGATGGATAATAAGGAGGGACCTTAATATCACCGCCATCATCGGCTGCAGCAAGAAAAGTGGACTTAGAGTTGCATGCAATCTGCATAGACAGCAAACATGCATGCAGATAAGCTCCTGAAAATGGGTATCTGCAGGTTTAAATTAATGAAGCAATCAAAGCAATGTCTACCTGAATCCTGATACCTGATTTATCTCCTCTTTATTATGACCATAACTCTCCAGCAGCTTCCATGAGCATGAGGTGCCCTTCAAAATGGAAAACAAACTCTATACATTCAACAAGTAACAATCTCAAAGAAACTAAAACACAGAGAGGGTAGAGTTGATGTTTACCAGACGCACATCAAAGCTCTTGACTTCCTTCCCCATTGAAACATATATCATGTTTTCATTTCCTGAGTCAAACAACAAAAACCAATTTCCAAAATTTCAATTGCCAATTTTGTAAATGACTCACACTCATAACCATAATCAAAAACAGTGTTTTAGATTTTACCTGGCCTGAAGCACAATGATGAAATAGCTTCCTTTCCCGCCTCCATAATGTCTATCACATCTTTGCATCGCATATCAAACCAGCAAACGCAGCCATCCTACATATAATTTCGATACGAAATTACACAATTTGCTAAATAAACATGTAAACACCACAAAATTTTGATTTCAAAATTCCTCCATAACCATACCTCTCCGGCAGTGGCAACAAGGCCAGGGCTAGAAACTGAGGCGACACAGCACGTGGCGGTTGCCTTGTGACCCTTCAGTCGCCTTGGCTTTGGGTCCGTCATCTCGGCCTTCAACCTCTCTTACTCTCTTCGCTCTGGTCTTTCGTTGTCTAACATTGTCGTGCGCAGAGGAGTCGGTGCTGTCACTCTTGGGTGTTGGGTTGGGTTAAGCTATAGCCAATTCGAGCTCCGTTGATTGAGCCCAGCCCAGAGTTACTGTTAAAAACTAATTGGGGCCAGCCTATTTGATTTTCAAATTCTTCACGCATGCTGGTTTATTCGACTCTAATTTCGACTTGGCCCAGTCTATTATGACCACCATCTCACTTTTTTTTTTCTCTTCTTACCCCTCCA
>QANT01007360.1:0-25974 GCA_003254885.1 Purshia tridentata
TAGGTACATTTCAATTGTACCAATATCTAAGTTGGTATGTGTGTATATATATATATATATACATTTGAGCTACTTCGTTTCCTGAGTTTTGAGGGTAAATCTCATCTTTTCACCATATCCCCTTCTAGGGTATAGAATGGGTTCGATAGAGGCGTTATGTTAGGATTTAGCTCTAGGATTTTGGGCAGAGCCCAAAATCCTGGAGCTAAACCATAACATAAAAGCTGACAAATTGGAGCCAATCGATTGATTGGTACAATTGAAATATATTTACAAATCAGAGTCAATCGTTCGTTTGACACAGTTAAATTCCATAATTAATTATAGGATAATATAATAATATTAATTATGATATATAATATAATAATATAATATTAAGGTAATATACAATTATAATAATATTATAATAATACTAGGATAATATTAAGATTTACATATCATTAATTTTAGGATAATATTACATATTTTTTAAATTAAAAACATCTGTATAATATTTTTGGACCTTAGTCAAAAATAAAAAAGTATTAAGGTATTAGTTTAAGAGAGGAGAAAAAATTGGACCGGCCTATAAATCACCCTTTTTTTAATACATTTTTGGGCCTTTTTTTGCCATTTTGGGCCATTTTGTACCACTTTGAGGTATTTTATACCACTTTGGGATAATTTTATACCACTTTGAATCAAACTTATAATTTAAAAAATATATGGTTTTAAATTTCTATTAAAATCTAATTAAAAACACTCTAAATTCTATTACCCTAATATATATACCCTACACCTTATACAATGATATTTAAATTATATACCTTGAATGTTGTACTTGTATGATTGCATTATCTTTCTATCCTTTATCTTATAATCTTATTATCTCATACCCTAAACTTTGTTGTGTTTTAACAAAAAAATTATTAGTTTAATTTGAAATAAGGTATTGGGGTTTAGAGTTTTGATATATTACATATGTTTTATAATTTATATAAAACATAGAGTTTACATATACTAAATTCTAAACCCTATAGCCTATATCCCATACCCTAAACCCTAAACATTTGTGTGGTATAACAAAAAAATCATTACCTTCAATTGAAATAAGGTATAAGATATTAAGAATATATCATTCACCTTTTTTATAAAATAAATATATGATTCAATTGAAAAATAATAATTATGAAATATATTTATTATCTAATATATGGTTCAATTGATATATAAAATATATTTTATTTATCTACAATACAGTTAGGTTAATATTAGTTTTATTATCGTTTACCAAAAAAAAAATTAGTTTTATTATATAAAATGTTGAATGTGTATAAATATATAAATATGAACATTAAGTTTTAATATTCGGTTTGGTTCGGTAAACCGACGGTTCTAGATTATGAGAACTGAAACCGAACCGACATTTTTTATTCTGTCCAATTATGGTTGTCTCCGTTTCGGTTCTACTCGGTTCCGATTCTCTCGATATCGGTAGCACCGGTTTTGAAACGGTTCCCAGTTTTTCAGTCAAACTGACCCAGCCCTACATGCATATGTCATTTGAAAACGGTAGGGCTATTTGTTAGCAACTTTTCCATGCATTACTGGACAAAAAACTTGAACAAAATCTTTCATAAAGAAATTGCCGTATCCTATTAATGCCATGGCCTTGTGGTTGTCTGATTAATATTATATAAATATATACAAGACCAACAAAGTCTCAATATATTAAATAATTACAAGCAAATGCGCGTATATAGGACAAAGATTTTGAAGAAATATATGCATCAGAGGTTTGAAATTGTTGGTTGCATGTGCTTGAAGTTGAGAGGTTAATGACAAATCTCTAAAGCTCGAGCTCCTTAGGTTTTTTTTCGGTCTTTTAGCTGTTTTTAAGTTATTATTTATACAGTAGTCTACTTTTGCTTTTGGGATATGTACTGGAATATTATTCTATTACATCCAAGATCCTTGTTAGCTAGTGAAAATTAAAGCTGAAAACAACACAAATATCCTTGGCAATGGCATGGTTGGAGTTTTTTGGTTTTCGAAACTAAGAGCAATCTTTTCATAACTGTAAATATCATGTTGAGGTTGTGTAGCTGAATATAGGATAGGTATCCATATATAGGTTTAATGCCTTCACTCTGCCGCACTTGGTGTTCGCGCCCTCGCTCTCTCGATCTGCTGCATGCACAGAGGGTAGTGGTTGCTGTCTGGTGGTGCTAGCTATGGTTTTTGTTAATTTGTTTATTTTGTTTTGGTTTAAGTCTGTGGATTTCAGCCCCTAAGTCCTAAGTTTAGAACTTTTATTCACATGTCTGAGATTGAATGTGGAGATGCCTCAAATGGGTGTGTTTATGACCTGCAATACCTACTTGTTACATTATCAGAAATTAATTTGGCATGAGGATTGAGCTCGCTTTGGATGCAAATTTTGTTTGTCTGTCATATTTTTGTTGCCTTCCGATCCACAGTATCAAGTTGATGATTTTTCATCTGATGGTCCTTCTTGGGTACGTGAAATCTTGAGAATTTTGTCTTTGGCTGTTTCCAAATCTAGTTATTGACAATTCACTTGCATGCTTGTAATTCTTTATTTAACTGTGTAGTGTTGTGTCAGATTGGCTAGATATTGTAATAATGGAAGACCTTGTAATTCTTAATTATTATACTTTATTATATCCTACAAGCCTTGAGCCTAACTTTCTCAACAAAAATAAAAATAAAACTTATAGTTTGAATCATTACATCCTATTGAGGAAGTCCTTGAATACATCATTATACCACACTGATTTCATTGCACTAGATGAATGCATCTCCCTTGGAAAAGAGTGGTGTAGAAAGATCGAGATCGATACAACTATACTTTAGCTCCAATATATTTTCTCTTTTTCTTTGTTCTCAGCTTTCTCCTTTTATTTTCTTCCTCTTTGCTTTTTTCCTTTACTAAGGTAAAGAATGATGCTAAGGACACCAATTTTGCTACCTCCAAAGATGATTCCTTGCCCTTTAAGTAAACACAAGCCCTCTTATCTTTTGAGGAAAGCTCTTTGAAAGGTTTGGGCATGAAACTAATGCCATCGACCTTATCTTTCCAACCTTTCATGAATTGGGTTAATCTTCTAGTCAAGGGACAATAATGTTCTTTAGGTCCCATAATTGATTTCATAATGTGATACTAATTATGATGTCTTGTAGGCTTGTAGCCCTTATTAGTACTTTAATATATTTCCCGCCAACTTAATTGTATGGTTGTCCTTTCCTTATGTTGTTGTCATTCAAAATTATCAGCACAGTCAACCATTCTTTTCTGTTGTCTTTTACTTTGTAAGAGTGTTCATCTCATCAAAGTACTATCAAAACAATCAAATCTCAGTTTCCTTGTTTGACTCGTAATCTTGAGGAAGTCACTCAACTTGTTTTAGGCTTTATTATTTATTATTATTTTTTTATCGTTTTAGGCAGTTTTGGACTCAAATTGATTTGTAAGCTTTCCTTGACAAGTTGAGCAATTTTAAGTTTAATTTAGAATGTTTTTTTATTAATAAAGAAAAGATAAACTCTATCAAATTAATAAATGCCTCGTAGATTGGAATGCAAAAGTTGAAAAAGAAAAAAAATGTAGGGATAATTAGCATTTTCCTTCATCCAAATATTGATTTTAAATGTACTAGGAAGAATTAATTATACTTTCTTTTTTAATTAATGATCCAAATGCTCATTTTTTTACTTTCAATTTATATAATTAAGGGTGGCTACCACCCTCCATTAATTTTGTAGCTTCAAAGTCCTCCCATTATTTCTTTGTCTGGGTAATTGAATAAATAAAAATAAGGAGGAGAAGTGCAACACTCAACCAATTTAACAAAGTGCAAGTATACAAAATAGAAGTGTGAAAATCAATAATTCACTACCCAAACATACTTAAATTTATTTATTAAATTGGTTGAGGTGTTAATTTTGTAGCGCATCATTTAGTGTGTTTCAAGTTTCAACTTGAGTTGTTATCATGAGCATGTTTGGATAGAGGAAGGGCCACAAATCACAATGTCTTTTTACTCCTACCTCCAAAGATGATGTAACTTCTTGGTTAACCTCAATGGAATGAGGTAGGGGCATTGCCTTTGGTTAAACACCTTTTAATTGGCCAGATCGGCATGCTTATTTTCTTTTTAAGTTTTGATCTCATATCCGACATGATGGTGTACTTTTGGGTGTAGATTTGTTCTTGTTTGAGTTCAAGGTTTAGGTCCACCTAGAACCCTAAACTTAAATAAGGACATTTCTACCCCCTAAATACAGTACCTAATCGGGGTA
The DNA here is from genome assembly GCA_003254885.1 of Purshia tridentata. NCBI lineage: Eukaryota > Viridiplantae > Streptophyta > Magnoliopsida > Rosales > Rosaceae > Purshia > Purshia tridentata. The sequence continues at coordinate 4,303 of QANT01007360.1, forward strand.
CGAAATCAAACTGCAATAAATTTTTTACAAAAATAAGTTATATACTGACGAGTGGCCAATTAATCAACAATTAAAAAGTAGACCAACATTACAAGTATTTGAAGCGCCTAAACCGGTTGAACAAAACAAAATTAAGCAAATTTAGGTAGCGATGGAAGCTAAACCTTGAATGCATAAGTGATGAGAAAGTGTCAATCGACTCGAAATATAAGATTAGATTCATTGTAACTATTGTAACTATTAGTCAATTAAATGTTATAACTAACGAATAGTAAAACACAAAATTAGGTGGATGTGATTTTTTTAGCTTGTACTTTCGTTTTTGTGTTTATGTATTTATTTTTCACATATGTGAAAAATTGCGTAAAAATCATGCTAATGAAAAATTATACTTATAAAAATTTATAAGGAAACTACAAAAAAAGGCACCCAATTATGAGCCCTTTGCACATATGACCCATTTCGAAAACCCAATTGCCCTTCGTCATTATTATTGCTAAATAATTTTGATCATCTTCACTTCGCAATCATCATTGTTTGATTTCATTAATTCACCACCCTTAACTGGTGAAAGAAAACCAAGAGCCCGCCCAACCCAGCAACATGTCCTTTGTTCGAAGAATATTGTAAATAAATAATATAAAATTTGAAGAAAGATAAACTAATAAACTAGAATAATTAAATAGAATTAAGAAAAATGTAGCTATTTTCGCACTTTTGTTTTGTACACTTGCACTTCTCTCCTTTATTTTTCTTCTTTTATTTGATTATTAAGACATAAAAACAAAAGAAAGAGTGCAAATGTACAAAATTGGAGTGTTAAAATCATTACTCTAAGAAGGGTAAATAATCATTTTGATCCCTAGATTATTACACTTGTATCAGTTTGGTCATCAGACTTTTAATTTAGAAAATTAAGGACTCTAACTTTTTCAATTTTGTCAATTGAGGGCTTTTTCATCAATTTACACATTTTTCATTCAAATTTATGTTTTTATAACATCATGTAAAGTCCTTTTTTATGGCAAAATGATTCTTTTTATTTAGACTTTACCCTTTTTTCCTTATGCATTATTTTTTTCTCCTTCAATTCTCATTAAATTTGGATGAAAAATGTGTAAATTGAACGAAAAGTCCTCAATTAGCAAAATTGAAAAAATTCCGGTCCTTAATTTTTTAAATTAGAAGTCTAGGGATTAAACTGATACATGTGTAATAATCTGGAGACCAAAATGACTATTTACTCCTCTAAAAAAATAGTTGCAATTTCTTCCTACTATGTGCGGCCTGTGCAGGTTTATGTGCCAAGAGGCTTAGTTAGACGAAAGTATGAAACCAAATAAAATTATATATAATTCTTTTAGCATTTCTTTAATCCTAAAGTGTCTACTTAGTTTGAACTAATTGTAATTGTTTATTTAAAATATAATTAATTAGTGAATAAGAGAACAAAGGTACATTCTTTCAGCTGTTCAAATTATATATAATTCTTTTAGCATTTCTTTAATCCCAAAGTGTCTACTTAGTTTGAACTAATTGTAATTGTTTATTTAAAATATAATTAATTAGTGAAATAAGAGAACAAAGGTACATTCTTTCAGCTGTTCGAATCAGTACTAAAACACTATGAATGGAACATCCACAGTGGCATTCAGAGCGGCTTATATAAAGTCTTACTTCCTCTCTGAGAAAGATAGCCAGAGAACCAAGTTCTCTCCTTTTGGGCAATTTGGTAGTGCCACAGAAAGTCAATTATCAGAAAATTTGCAGCCCCACATTTTCCTTTTTTTAAAAAAATTTTTTTTAATTGCAGGGGACGGAGGGTTCGAATTGGGTGTGTAGGGAAGAGTTTTTGTCCTCGACCAATTAAGCCAACCCCTACATTTTCTTCTTGTATACCTCATACCAGATATTGACATGTGATGCAAGAAATACGAAAATTGATGGACCCATGGTCTTCCATTCCATGTATGCATGCATATGGCAAGGAATTTATCACATGCAGATGTCATTATTTATTGTGCAAATCTAGTAGTTAGTGTAGTAACTTGCATGAAAGGTTTAGACAAAACCAAAGTGAAGTTCATATATGAGAGACTCACAATTATGTCATATTACTAAGCTAAACATTGAGTGACCACATTAGGCGTCATTAGCTAGCCCATATCAAAAAGCCAAGCCACATGGCAGAAGATCATGACAGTGACCCTTCAAAAGGGCAGGCCTGCCCATCAATAGGACAGATAGAGACACCTCAAAAAGAGTACACTCTCTCTCGCACCCAATTAGTTCCTTGCCATGAGAGTATCAATGTGGAGCCAACCACTATTGTATAACATAACCCACATGAGAGAGAGACTTCATGTTGCTACAAGAGCACTCTTTCCCATGTATGAGGGGCCATGGATTTTTCTTTTTCTTATGAGAGAGAGAGAGAGAGAGAGAGAGAGAGAGAGATGAGTTGTTAATGAATGAGTTCAAGGTAATACAAGAGCACTCTTTTCCATGTGAATTTGGAGGGGAAGGGTGGTCATGGATTTATTTTTTTCTTTGATTTTGCTTTGCTTTTGAAGTGGAAGATCAAAAGCAGAAAATATGTATCTCTCTCTGCTTTTACTTTTCAGCCCCCTCTTTAAGACTATACCATCTTCTATTAAAGCCCTTCAATACCATCTTACATAGGGAGTTGGTCCCGGCTTTGTAGGGCAAAGAAGGAGAAGGAATAAAGCTGCACAAAAAAAGCTTCCCCTGGTTCCTTATTCCATGCAACCTATTCACACAACATAATTATATATTGATCATTCAACAACATAGTAATGATATATTAATAATCATCATCTTTTACTTCTTACAACCACTGTATATTGCAGGCACATGTTTCCAACTCAAAAATAAAAGAGATCAGACTAGGCTATACAAAATTGCATTACTCCTTCTTTTTGTTTTTTTCTTTAGTTTAATTAATTTACTTTGAATTTTTGCTTCTTAGGATAAGAAACATCGAAATACTCAATGGTTCTCTACATTTTTAATACATATATAGGGAAGCATGACCATCTGATATATTGTTTTAAAATTTGATGGGTGACAGGGTCCTCCATGCATGATCTAGGTGTTTTTATGCTTTTCTTACCATTCCTGCAAACATGAATTTAATAACATGGTGAAGAACAAAGTTGCTAGCTAGCTGTACTTTGCTTTGTGGGAATTATATATACCAAAGTTCATTATCCAAACAGTTTTTTCAATTTCGATTCTTAAAACTTTCTTACTGCTATTTTGTAATAATGTAAATGGTAGCAAAAGTGATGGGCAAAACTCTAATCCATGAGGTTTTCACAATCAAAACTCAACATAATTTCACTGCTGCATTGTTTCAATGAAATAGTGTATAGTTGCAATTGCAGATGCAAAGCTTATTAGAAAGAAGTTACACATATCAACTACGTAAAACTGTCTTTATTTTTTGAAAATGCAGAGAACATCTGTCTGAGTTTTATAGGGGACATCAGAAACCTCAATTCCAAAGAGTTTGATCCAATGTTGGTCTCCACCAACAATTTTCTTTTCAAGAAAACAAAACAAACAAACTTTGAATATTTTGGTCCCAAGAAACAAAGAGGGCAATAAATATAACCATGGTTTTCAGTTGCAACTTTGAGTGAGCATTGAATGCTTTCCTCTCACAGTTACATTATGTGGTGTGTTGAAAATAAGGTTACCACTTGGCAGGTGATAGTCATTTACCAAAAGCTTCAAGACAATGGAGCCATTTTCAATGATTGAAAGTGCAACTCCATCACCACCCTCATTCAAAGCAATAAAGACCATCCTTTAATTAAAGCTAAAGGGCATTTTTGTCATATGAATAAACAAAGAGAGCATCATCAACTTTACTTTCCTCCCCCAATCTAAACTTTAAATTTCTGTTATCCAACGGCCTTCTTATTTTCTTATATTTATTTAAAAAAATTTCTGCAACCTTCTTCTCTCCTTTTTCTTCTGCTTTTCCATATTAGCTTTGTCTAAAGAAGAGAAGGCTAAGTTAGAGAGATATAGAAAGAAAACGCACAAACCAGTTCCAGCAGAATTTCAATCTTCCTCTCTTCTCTGAAAGAAAAGAAAGGAAAAGAAGAGAGAAAAAGAGAAAAGCAGAGGCTTAGCTTCTTCCTTGTATTTGAAGACTCTTTCAGTGTGAAGATGTTTGATTCCTCAACCCCATGTTCACTTGAAGTTTCTCAGATTCCTCTCACTTTCCCTACCTTTTTCGTAAAATCCACCATTACCCGAATGCTTATATCCCTTTCTCTTGGCCTCGAATACTTACAAACCCAATTTTCTTGAATATTATCCAACAAAACATGGTCCCCTTCATTGCCTTAACAATTTTCTCTCTTCTTAGTACCACCTCTTGTTTTGCTTCTTCTTTGGTCAGTGATTTTCATGTCTTAGTAGCACTCAAGCAAGGCTTCCAATTCCCCGAACCGGCTTTAAGTACTTGGAATACTTCATTTCCAAGGTCAGTTTGTTCGTGGGATGGAATTCGATGCTCTAGAGGACGAGTTGTGTCAGTGGACTTGACAAATTTCGAGCTATGTGGTTCTGTGTCCCCCCTGATTTCGGGGCTTGACCGCCTTTCAGACCTCTCTCTTGCCGGAAACAACTTCACAGGTAGCATTGCCATTTCGAATTTGAGTAACCTTCGATCCCTTAACATATCCAACAATCAGTTCGATGGTGGCCTGGATTGGAACTACTCAAGCATTGCCAACTTGGAAGTGTTTGATGCTTATAACAACAACTTCACTGCTTCACTTCCACTTGGAATTCTGAGCTTGAACAAGCTCAGGTACTTGGATCTCGGAGGCAACTTTTTCTTTGGAAACATCCCACCATTATATGGGAATTTAGTCAACTTGGAGTACTTGTCACTTCAAGGAAATGATCTTAATGGTAAAATTCCAGGTGAGTTGGGCAATCTCACTAACTTGAGAGAGATTTACTTGGGCTATTACAATGTTTTTGAAGGTGGGATTCCAAAGGAGTTTGGGAAATTGGTGAATCTGGTTCTCATGGATCTCTCAAACTGTGAATTGGATGGGCCAATTCCGCGCGAGTTGGGTAATATGAAGGCGCTTGAAACGCTCTACTTGCACATCAATCTGCTCTCAGGCTCAATTCCAAGGCACTTAAGCAACCTGACAAACTTGGTCAATCTTGATCTCTCCCACAATGCACTTACTGGTGAAATTCCATTTGAGTTCTCCAATCTCAAACAGCTCAAGCTTTTCAACCTCTTCATGAACAGATTGCATGGCTCTATTCCAGACTACGTCGCAGATTTGCCCAATTTGGAAACTCTGGGGCTGTGGATGAACAACTTCACCGGCATAATTCCGCAGAAACTTGGCCAAAATGGGAAGCTTCAACTGCTCGATTTGTCCTCGAATAAGCTCACTGGTAAAATCCCACAAACCTTGTGTTCATCCAATCAGCTGAGGATACTAATTCTCTTGAAAAACTTTCTATTTGGTCCAATCCCTCAAGGTTTGGGGACATGTTCTAGTCTTACTAAAGTGAGACTGGGGCAGAATTACTTGAATGGTAGCATACCAAATGGCCTTGTCTACTTGCCTCTGCTCAACTTAGCAGAGTTTCAAGACAATTACCTATCTGGCATGTTGTTGGAGAATGCCAACACTTCATCTGAGCCTGTCAAATTAGGCCAGCTTAATCTCTCAAACAACCTCTTATCTGGTCCTTTACCATATTCCCTTTCCAATTTCTCTTCTCTGCAAGTCCTTTTACTCGGTGGAAACCACTTCTCTGGTCCAATCCCACCTTCTATAGGCCAACTCAATCAAGTACTCAAGCTTGATCTCAGCAGAAACTCACTCTCCGGTCAAATCCCACCCGAAATCGGAAACTGTTTCCATCTCACATACCTTGACATGAGTCAGAACAACCTCTCTGGCTCAATCCCATCCCAAATTTCCAACATTCACATTCTCAATTACCTCAACATATCAAGAAACCACTTGAACCAAAACATACCCAGATCAATAGGAACCATGAAGAGCCTCACAATTGCAGACTTTTCCTTCAATGACTTCTCCGGCAAGCTTCCCGAATCCGGGCAATTCGCCTTCTTCAACGCCTCCTCGTTCGCGGGCAATCCCCATCTTTGTGGCTCCCTCCTAAACAATCCTTGCAATTTCAACACCATCACAAACGCAACCAGAAAACCGCCTGCGGATTTCAAGCTCATCTTCGCATTAGGCCTACTCATATGCTCGCTAGCCTTCGCCGCAGCCGCCATAATCAAGGCCAAGTCGTTCAAAAGAAACGGCCCTGATTCATGGAAACTGACTGCCTTTCAGAAGCTGGAGTTCACCATCTCCGACATCCTCGAATGTGTGAAAGATGGGAACGTGATTGGCAGAGGAGGAGCAGGCATTGTTTACCATGGAAAAATGCCAAATGGAGTCGAAATTGCAGTCAAGAAACTTCTGGGTTTTGGCCCCAACAGCCATGACCATGGCTTCCGAGCCGAAATTCAAACGTTAGGCAACATTCGACACAGAAACATAGTCAGATTGCTGGCGTTTTGCTCCAACAAGGAGACCAATCTGCTGGTTTACGAGTACATGAGGAATGGGAGCTTGGGGGAGGCATTGCACGGTAAAAAAGGCGGCTTCTTGGGGTGGAATTTGAGGTACAAAATCGCCATTGAAGCTGCCAAAGGGTTGTGCTATCTTCACCATGATTGCTCTCCTTTGATCCTTCACCGCGACGTCAAATCCAACAACATTTTGCTCAACTCCAGCTTCGAAGCCCACGTCGCCGACTTCGGCCTCGCCAAGTTCTTGATCGACGGCGGCGCGTCAGAGTGCATGTCAGCAATTGCAGGCTCTTATGGCTACATTGCGCCTGGTATGTACATCCTTTCCCTCTCTCTCTCCTCTCTCTCTAAACTGCGTTATAATTCTATTGTGTTTAGGTCCAAAACGAACATAATTTTTAAATTTAGAAATAGACGTTTCAATTTAAAATCTGATATAATTTTTTACCATCTTCAACAAAAATATCAAATATATTTTGTTACCAAATTTTAAGAACCACATTGAATAAATCATCGCCAACAAAAATAGCAAATAAACTCGTCAAATTGGACGAAAGTCACTTTTATTTATGCCCACTTTTTTCTTGCTCTAAAACATTAATACAAAAACATCAATGAAATTCAGACACTATTGCTCATTATTCATGCTAGCTTTGCCTGGTTTGTGTACGCTGTAGAGTGCTGTAGAGTGAAAGTGGGTTTGCATGTGGTGCTGGGTAGTTAGTTAAGTTAGTTAAAGTATGAACTTCGGATGCCGTCAAAATTGTGGGCCATACCAGTAGTCCCTGCCGTTGGATTGTCCTTGCAATCTAAATCTAAGTCCTAAATATGGCCCAAGCCAACATAGTGTTAATTTGAGACACAAATTTTGGATTTTTTTCAATTCTTATGTATGGTTAAAATTTTAAAAACACTATTAAAATTAAATTTAGTTCAAATTATAGCATTGAGAGAATATATTACAATTATATTAAGATACGAGTTTTACAAAAAAAAATAAAAATGTATCACTAAAATTATAGACGGCATAAACAGAAGTCAAATGATTAAAGTAGTTTTACTTTTGAATTTATGATATGCAATTTTATATGAAGAATTAAGTAATAATTAACAAGACTATTGACAACCATACGTTTTTCAAGTTAATGGATAAATATAGTATAAAAAAGAAAGTTAATAGATAAATAATTTTATAATAAATACTATCATTCCTAGCACTCTTCTATGGAGTAGCTAGAGAGATTTTTATTTTATATTTCATTACTTTGAATATTATGTCATTATGCAATTTGGAAACTTCTTTTGGCTTCATCATTACTATAAGGAATATATACATATTGGTGTAATCATGACACTAAATTTTAAGATGTTAGTTTCTTGTGTCAATTGAATGACTACTTGTTTATATATTCTTCGATTTTGTTTAAGAGTCATATATTTTGTCTTAATTTTTTATATGAAAAGTATTTTACTTATTACTAATGAATATTATCTCTATTAGTTGATACGAATTTTTTAAATAATATGTGCCAACCATCAAGCATGATTGCAATGCGTATTATTACTGACTTTTTATGGTAACCTAAATAACACTATTTTATATATATATATATATAACATAAAATTGAAATTGGATTAACAAAATCTATATAATTCTCAAGCACTAAGGTTTTACATGCAGAAAGCACAAAGCCCAATATACAGCAAATCTCTCCCTTTTTTTCTTGTGGGTCTGAAGCAAATGTTGTTAATGCTAAAATGACACGTCCAAAAGCACTGTGATCTGTGCCACACAGAAACAAACAAGATGAATGCCTGCATGGAATTTTCTTGGTTACCACAAAACACACAAACTGCCTCTAAATTCTGTGCCAGAGGACTCAGCTTCTTGTGGGGTTCATACAATTATTATAAAAATTAATAATGTATTAATAATAATATTTATGTGCAGTGGTCTCTGGTATCAGAATCTGAGAGGTCAATCTGACAGTACACACACACATATACACAACATACAGAGACTGACATTGATGTCTAACACAACAAGCTTTGGGTATCGTGAAAGCTAACCCGACATGCACGTCTGTTTACACAATTACACCTAGATAGCCCACCAAACCTGCACTTCTTTGGCTCTTTGGCTTTAGAGAGCACCAAGTGGGGCTTGGCCTTACGTGGAAAGACTTCCTCACTAGTCACTGCTTCACCACCTCTCTTTTTTGGCTGCTTTGCTTTGTTTTGCTTGGGTTCCTTCTTTGCAACTTGCATGCTATATTAATTGCTTTTATAGTTTTATGTGTTCAAACTTCAAATTACTTTGGTCAATGGGCTTTGATTTCTTATTGGGCTGCTGACTTCTGGGTGGGTTGTGTCAAGTTTAGGGTATTACTCAGCACACTCAAAACCCAAACCCACCAACATAACATTTAGGACTTGCACACAATGAACCAACCACATGGCCTTCTCCTTCTTTTGTGATTAACCATGTTACATGAATCACATTTGTAAACCATAATTTTAATAAAGATGAGAATTATTTGTATAAATTGGTCTCGCCTCTATTAGACACTTGTAGGGATGGAATCGAGCTTAAAAGCTAGGGTCAATGGGCCATCTTACCCCTAATTATGTAAACTATAATATGATTTTGTTATACTTGTGACTTAAAGATAAAATGAAACATGAACATTTTATATGGCTTATTATATTGATGGGACATTTTTCACATGTATATTGCAGAGTATGCATACACACTAAGGGTGGACGAGAAGAGTGATGTATATAGTTTTGGGGTAGTTCTTTTAGAACTACTCACGGGGCGTCGTCCGGTGGGTGTAGAGTTTGGCGAAGGCGTGGACATAGTGCAATGGTCCAAGAAAGCAACGAATTGTCGCAAAGAAGATGTCACAAACATTGTTGATCCAAGGTTAACAATCTCTGTGCCCAAGGATGAAGCAATGCACATGTTCTTCATTGCAATGCTTTGCATCCAAGAAAACAGTGTTGAGAGGCCAACAATGAGAGAAGTAGTTCAAATGCTATCAGAGTTCCCTCGCCACTCTCCAGACTATTTTCAGTCCTCCTCTTCACAACAATCCAAGAACATCGAAAAAGACACAAAATGTGATCCTCCTACGTACAAACAAGATCACAGTTTGGTTTAATAAGAAATAAATTAAACATGATATTATTTTTTTGTTTCATTTTTATATTTTAAATATATGGTGTCTTAAAGTGACATAAAATCTTCTTTGTTGCGGTTATTTTTGGTTAGATTTAGGGAGGGGATTTGCTGGCCATTAAACAAATATAGGATAATAACTAATGGGATGCACTTCTTTTCAAGGAGTCTGTAATTTAGGTAGAGAAAGAGCATGTAAGCTTCATGGGGCCATTCACACTTTGTATTATAATATAGTATATATATACTACACGTCTACGCACTACATATCTACACACTATATATTAATATATGCATGATTGCTTTGTCAACTTTTTTCCACCACTTTTAAATTTTAATTGAAATGGGCCATTCACTCTCTTTATCCTATAATAATATGGATAATGCTAGAGTGCCCTAAAATAATTAATAGGGTTTCATGTCAATTAAAATAATTAATTTTTTTAATTATATTCATTATTTTTGGCCACATCAGTTTTTACAGGATCGGATTTCTCTGTCTTTAGAGATGGTACTATTCGTGCCTTTTAACAAAATTAATCCACTCATATAAATCCAATGACTTATGGTTTGCCACATTAATTAGTATGTTTAGATTTGTATGAGTGAATGAGATTTGATGAAAGACACCAATATCACAATCAATAATGCTACACTTACCACATTTTCATACCATAATTTTATATCATCTTACGTGACAATCTACATAGCATTAATACATTGGACACTAAAAAAATAAAAATAAAAACCCTAAAAATAAGAAAATACCATGTCCAATATAATAATGACATATAAGATGATATAAAAACATGATAAGAATAATATTATTATATTACAATTTCTAAAGGCAGAAAAGCTAAATTCGTTTTTACAAATATTGTTTTAACCTTCATTATAAATTTTACTAAAATTTAAATTAAACATCCAAGCCATAATATCGTTCTAACCCCTAAAAACAAAAGCCACAAAGGTAGAGAAACAAAAGGCTTGTTTAGCAGTACTTTTAAAATTGCCAAAAACGCTTTCAAATTAATAAAAGCGTTTTCGGTAGCGTTTGACAAAAATATATATATATATAAGCGCTTTTAGGTTATAAAAGCGCTTTTAAGGAGTTTTTTGAGAAGCACCTGACATGTGCTTTCATCAAAAAGTACTTTAAGTGCTTTTGCATGAACCACTTAGAATTTTTATAAAAATTTGTATGTGTTTCTTTGCAGAACCACTTCTAGCTAAAGCGCAACTAAATAAAAGTGCTTCTAAGAAGCAATACCAAACAGGCCCAAAGTCACTTAAACAAACAAAACAAGCAACAACAACAACTAAAACCAAACTTGCAGAGAAGCAATTAAAAACCAGTAACAGCTAATCCAATGGAAGGTCATCAGCAACAAAACGCCAAGCTACCGTTCTGCTATATTAGATTTTAAGATATATAGGAATTTTCCAAATATTATGCTCCTCAGTTTAAATGGAGCAAATTTACATATAATATTAATTTAATTTGTGCTCTTTCATGGTTTCTTTGAATTTTATAAGAAAAACAATAGTAACCCAGATTAATTTTATCAAAGGTAAAATAAAAAGTTTCTACGGAGGTATTTTACGTATTAAGAGATCATAGGTGGTCCGTTTAGCACTTTTATTAGCGTTTGGTAAAAATATATATAAAGCACTTGGAGTGCTTTCATTAGAAAGCACTTCAAGTGTTTTTGTATAAACCATTTACAGAAATCGTTCCAACAAAAACACTCTTAGATAAAAACGCTTCTTGTTACTTCTAACAAGTAGTGTTAAATGAGCCCGAAATTTTTTAAGAAAATATAAAGGAGCCCTTGAGTCGTTCCAAATAATATCAGATCTCAACCTCAAGGACTATGTATATGATGGCGGCCCTTAGTTGATGAGGGAAAAGCCCAACGGGCCAGAAGTCACAAACCGACCCGAAATACAAAATTTTCATATCCCTCCAAGCAACAGCGGGAGATTAATGAGCAGCCCAATTCCCAAGACGTCGGCACCCGCTTATTTGACCTTGATTATCGAACGGCCCACATTCGTTATTCAAAAAACTAGGAACTAACCACGACCCTCCGATCCTTCCTTTAGTTCCTTAAGGGCTTACAGCATACACTGCGTCAGTGCACTCCTTTCCCTTCGCTTCCCTCTTCTTCTACTCAATTCGCTCTCTCTGGAAAAACCGCTTTCCCAACCCAAAAGTGGTTCTTCCTATTATCCCAGATCGGCTTCTCAAGTTTCGATACGCGTTTCTTAGGTTCGTTTCTACCATCACTTCGTTTCTTTGTTATGTTCTTCGAACCGCGTTTTAGTAAATAAAATCATCTCTCTCTCTCTCTCTCTCTCTCTCTCTGTGAAATTTGAAATTTTAATTTCTCAGTTTTCGTTCATAGAATTCGACTATGAACCCCTTCCCCCCCCTTTTTTTTCCAAAAAAAGAAAAGATTTATTTTTTTCTATGAAAACTTATTATAATTTATTTCGGTAATGATATAGTTTATTAGAAATTTTGAGAGTTTGGTTCCTTATTTACTGTTCTTTTGGCTTTCTCTGCTTGTTGTATCGTATTAGAAGTCTCACAGCTTTTCTTAAAGGATAGAAAAATTGGAATTTTCTTTGTGTATTGGCTTTTGAAATTTCGGAATTTGTGATAAATAAGACTTCGAAATTTTTTTGAAAAATATCTCTTTTCCGCTAGATATTTTCTTTAATTTGGCCTCATATTTTTCCATTTGAAATTTCGGAATTTGTGATAAATAAGACTTCCAAATTTTTTTGAAAAATATCTCTTTTCCGTTAGATATTTTCTTTAATTTGGCCTCATATTTTTCCGCTGAAATTTTTTTTCGGTAAAACTTCCTGTTTTTTCATTTTTTAAATTTTTAATTTAAAGAAAAGAAAAGAGGATGAAGACCCACATGTCTCTATCAGAAGGAAAAAGGGAATCTAATGTTTTCTACTAAGGAAAAATCGAATCTTTCTAATGCACACCTAATTTCGTGGCTTTGCTAATGTGCGCCTGTTGCATAATTTGCATCCCTTTTTCATTTTCTTTTGAAAACTCTGATTTTCTTTTTTAAATTCATAAAAGGAAAGCTTAAGGGGTAAGTTCCGAGTGGAACCAGTATTATATTTCTCAAATTGGAAAGTTCAATCGGCTAGGGTAACAGTGCTGGACTCTTCTAAACACTAGAAGAATATAAGCTCTTCCTTTTGACTAACCTTTGTTTTCTTCTTTTGCTTATTGGGGGTTCTAGGGTGAATTGGGTTTCGGAGATTGATTATGGCAGGCGAAAAGAAATTTGGGAAAGGTAATTTATCTATTTTTGTTGGTTTTAGTTAATTATATTGACTCTCTTTTAGTCTTTAGTGTGATTTGTTTGAGAGAATCATATTTTTCATATTTTTTAGATTGAAAGAGTTTCTGGGTTTTTTTTAAAATTTTTTTATATATATTATTATATTCAATATATATTTTGATTGCAAATTTTAGTTGTATAGACAAATATCTGATGTTTTTCTTGACTGTCTGTAACCAGCTGAGCCTATAGCCACTGTATTGACATCAGAATCTGTTGCTGGATTGGGTGATAAAGAAGTGGTATGTCAAAGCTATCTTTTTTTAATTCACTTCTCTCTCTCTCTCTCTCTCTCTCTCTCTCTCTCTCTCTCTCTCGTTGTGTTGCCAGTTTTATGATTGATTGGATTTTGCTGTCCATTAATACCAAGTTTGCTAAGATTCATTGATGTAGCATGATTGTGTATAATGTGCAGTTTTTCTCTTTTGTTCAAATTATGAGATTTTCAGTTGTGAGTTGTAATGTATATATGTGGTAATTTTCTTATCTTCATTATAGAGAATAAGTAGCACTAAAGTTGTTTTTTACTGGAGGGAATATTTTAATTTGGTAGTTGGATGTATCATTGTGGGATAAAATGAGTATAGGCTGCAACTGGGTTGGTTTTGATTTGGATTTTCTTGCATACTTTGTAGCCTGGGTCTAAATACAACAGACCTGGCTATGTTGGTTGGTCCCTTGTTGGATGGTAATGAAAATAATTGAGAAATTAGTCCCATGTTAGTAAGTCTAATTACCTCACTTCTCTTAGAAAAGATTTCTTCATTTGCTTTGTTGTCTCTTTGTGTTAGTGAGATGCATTGCTTTTCTGCCTTATGTCTTAATTTTTTGACCACTTCTGGTCATTTTAATTTCAAGACTCAAACTAGTCTGTTCTGGAAATCCGAATACATTTGTAGATATATTTAAACTTGATACAATGCTTTCAGCTCGACAAGAGATATGCATGTATATTTTGTCAGAAATACTGCCTTGGAGACTTGTACCTTGTTAATGTGGATATTTTCTGTCTTAAAAATAAATTTTATTATTGTTCTATTCATTATAAAATTATTTGGCTTCCTTTATTCTTTATTCTTTTATTGAGGGTCGAGTTTAAGTTATTGTGTGGCTTCTTGCTCTTGATAATACTTTTCTTGTTACAATTGTTCTTCTTGTATTTTTCTTGCAGGTTTCCGGGAAAGATGGAATTCCATCTCATTCAATCTCTCCCATGTCTTCTTTAGTGGATGCCACCTCTAGCATCAAAGGTGAGATTGATCAAGAGTCTGTTGGGGAGCATGGTGTTTACTATCCACCTACTAGCTGTTACAATTATTATTACCCAGGTTAGATGTCAAAATGGTTATTTGATTATAATGATATAGAGTTGTTCTAGTAGAAACTCATGAAGTTAGTAGCAAATTTATTTATGTTTTTTTTTTTACCAAAATTTAGTGCAAGAGTTATCAAGATCAGTTGTCTCCTAAATTGATCTTGATAACTCTTTCTTTGGAAAAAATTTACTGCCTTAATGTAAGAGTTAGCTTATGGTTGAGGTTCAACTGAAAGAAATAATTATTTATCTAAACTAGGAGAGAAGGGCCATGACACAAATATTATGCTTTAATCAGGCGTTAACTTTAACATAATGCTTAAATTGTGATATTAGTTAAATATGATTCCGGCTATGGAAGATAGTATTGCATACAAGCAACATAGTGTTCTATCAGTCATGCTGATTGATCTTATTATTCAGATCTCTTGCTTGATGCATACACTCACGTTTTTGCATTATGGCTTTTTCTATTGGCAGTGGTTCCTATGGAGCAATATTTTACTTTTTTTTTTTTTTTAATTTTAATATGAAACACTGTACTGCCTCATTTAAAAGTGAGGTCAATTTTTTTGTATTCTTGGCACAACAATATCTTTAGATATGGGGGAAAATTTTTGTGGGCCAAGTGAGTTTGATTGCTTAATTATTGAGTTAAGGTGGGTTTGGGTGTGGTAAGGGGAGTCCTGGGCATTATTAGGCTGGACTACTGTAACATCGCAGTCATTTTGAGATTGTGTTATCACCGGTATGTAGTAGATACATTGAATTTATCATGAAAAACATGACACCCTTTATGAAAAAGTTTATTCACTAATTGTACTTTTGCTCTCTTCAGCATTTCTGTACTGATTTCTATTTATTTGTTGAAATTGTACTTTCAGTTAAAGGTACATTTTAAATTTCTTGATTCATTTTAAAAGGGAAATTTTAATTTTTTTGGGTATTTTGCAGGATATAATGGATCGTTTACGCAATTGGATGATAACGGTTATTTACATGCTAATAGCTCACATACGGTATATTCTTCCTTTTGATATGTTAATCAGATGTTGGAAGTTTCAGATGAATCAGATTCTCTCAAAAAATTTCCAGAAATTTGTTGATAAACATCTAATGATTTTATTCTTCACTGGGTGCTGGTCCAGGGTGTGCAGTCAGACAATAGTTCAGTGGTCTACTATCTTCCCAGCTATAACCCGTATGCCCCTGGCACTCTAATGGGAGTTGATGGCCAAGGTGTTGGTCAACAGCAGTATTTTCCTTCCTCGGGATACATTCAACCACCTGTTTCATATGGTTCAGAAGCTGTGCCTTGTTATTCATGGGACTCAACATTTGTTGGAGATGTCTCAGCTGCAACAACTGGTTATAGAAATGTAAAGTCTGGACCAGGTTCTACCGCTTTATCTAGGTCAAGTGGCTTCGTCCCAACTAAAACCAATGGAAATCTTGCTAGCAAATTTTCCAAGTCTCTCCCGCATACACAACCCATCAAATCCTTTAACAAGGTTTCTAAATTTTGTTTGAGCAAGTCTGATTTGGTAACATTATGTGTTTAGTGTTTCATCTTATCACATAATTTATAGCTTGACATTATTAGTTATAGAAGGCATATCTGTTGCACTGTACGGTTACCTTTGCACTTATACGCCTGAATCGCCTGATGGTATTTGGAATCTTTTAATGTTAAATTTATCTTTTTAATATTTTGCTACAGGTGCCTCATTTAGGTTCTGATTTCTCAGCCAGTCTTTTGAAAGGATGCCCACCAACTGGGAGGTTCGCATCATTTACCAACCCAAAGCCTGGTCTGTATTTTCCTAATGGTCACGCGAACTACAAATCTAATGGGAGAATTTTGAATGGAAATGATAGTTTTAAGTCAAGGGAAAAATATAACAGGAATGAAGATTTTGAATCCTCAACTGAGCTGACACGTGGTCCAAGGTCTCGCAACAAGAGTTCTCCTTCGGACGCATCATTTGAAAAGGAAGAGCTAGGGTTTTCAGTCTCTAGAGATCAATATAACCTACCAGATTTTCAGACTGATTATGAAAATGCAAAGTTCTATGTCATCAAGTCTTACAGTGAAGATGATGTTCATAAGTGCATTAAATACGATGTTTGGGCCAGCACGCCAAATGGTAATAAGAAACTAGATGCAGCATTTCGTGATGCTGAAGCAAAATCGAGTGAGACGGGCACACAGCGTCCCATTTTCCTCTTCTTCTCGGTGAGTTTAGTATGCAATAATTGGTATGATTTCACATGTTTTGAGTTGGTCAAATGAACACAATTTTACGGCTTCTTTAGGGTAAACCAATTTAATTTTAAAAAGATTGGAGTATTAAGGTCATATTGATAACATTTCTAGATTTGTCTCCTTTTACTTGACTGTTCTTTTAGCTTATCTAAATCGTCATCGTATTGGTTTTGTTAAATTGAAGGAAAATGTAATCTTTCTTCTTCTCTTTTTAGTATGAGGATTTAAAGGTCAAAATGAAAAAATAAAATAAAATTTTTGACTAATGACACATGTTTGCACCTTCATTCCTGTTGGGTCTTTAGGTTGAGTTTTTTGTATTTTATTTTTTTATTATACTTGGTCTGATCATATGATCCACACTTTTTTTTTATTCTCAGGTAAATGGAAGTGGACAGTTCGTTGGCCTTGCTGAGATGATTGGGCAAGTGGATTTCGATAAAGATATGGATTTCTGGCAAGTTGACAAGTGGAGTGGATTCTTCCCAGTAAAATGGCATGTAATAAAAGACATACCTAACACTCAATTGCGGCACATTCTCCTTGAAAATAATGATAACAAGCCTGTTACTTTTACCCGAGACACTCAGGAGGTACTATGTTTTTCTTTTTTAATTTCATTGACATTATTCTATTTAAACTAACTTTATTTTATATACTGATTTCAGTCTATTATGTCCCTTGAATTTTTTCCCTTGGCTTTTTCATTCTCTGTGTAATTTTTTGTATCAATATATTATTGCTCTTGATGTCGATTCTTTTAAACAATGCGTATTTGGTCCCTTAGCCAATGCTTTGATTTTTCTGACACGCATGATGTACAAAACATGTCTGTTTCGTTTCCTTGTTTGCTCTGATTTTTCTGTTGGAGTCAGATTTTTATCTGTTTCATTGTTATGACATTTGTATTTTAAGACTGTTCTTTTATATGTTTTATAATTTGCAGATTGGGCTTAAGCAAGGTTTGGAGATGCTGAACATATTTAAAAGTTATGCAGCTAAAACTTCTTTGTTAGATGACTTTAATTTCTATGAAAATCGAGAGGTGTCTCTGCAAGCCAAAAGGAGCAGTAAACCTGCTACTTTAAAGATGGAAACTTACGATAATGGAGATATCTCTGTAAGTTTTCGTTCCTTTTTCTAATAGTTTTGAAGACCATTATTTATTGAATTCTTCTGTATCACATGACTTCTTCGGTTAATTTGGATTTTAGTACCAAATAATCAACTTTCACTATGTGGCATTCAAAAAAGAAAAAGTGGTGTCATCGTTGTCATACAAAAATGTTTTAACCACTCATATTTTAATAAAATCTTAAATACAAATTGTGTTCTCTATTGAAATTACTTTTATTTGACAGTGATTAACAAAATTTGAGGCTGCCCTAATGCTAGCCCCAAGCTGCTGGCAGCCATCCCAAGAGTTAAAAAAATAAAAGTAGTAAACAAAGAACAGAGACAATTGGGCGTAATATCCTGTCAGTATCCCACCTGGTACACTCTTTACTGCTTAAGAGAAAAATGAAGGAAATAGAAAAGATTCACGCATGCTTTTTAATTTCTACATATTCTTGTTTTCATTGCCTATTGTTGTTAACTAAGGCTTGAATCTTGAACTCCATTATCCACATTTTGCAGAAGCATATAAATGCAGGAGGGAGAAACATCGATGTTGAATCGGCTGGGATGAGGATGGGTTCGGATCGAGCATCTCTAATTTCACTCACCAAAAATCTATCCCTCAATGCCTGCCCGTGAGGAAAACAATGCTTTAATGACTGCATATAAGTTCCCTGTCTGCAACTATAGGCATTTTATGAGTTAGTCACTGACTGAGCCTTAGGTCTAGAGCTTTTGTTTTTGTTTTCATTTTCTTTCTACCTATATTTTCTGTCCAATTTTTCAATCTAAGTTGGTTTGTGGGGCTATTGTTTCTTTTTTTAAATTTGGTCGTTTAATTTCTGAGCAGCGAGTTAAAGTTGAATTTCATGTTAAGAATTGGAGTTTGGTAGAAATATTATCCTTTCTATTTTATTTTATTTTTCACTTCAGCATAAAGATTGATTTTTTTTTTTAAATAATGGGTTCTCAATAATCCAAGTCCCATTAAGACAGGATTCTCAATAATCCAAATTAGATCATATATAATAATAAAATTGATAAAATGGAAATTAAACCTTCCTCTGAAGATATACAGCTGAGAGGACCATCTGACCACCCAAACACTAAAATTTTCTCACTTCTCATCATATAACTCATGATCAACACAAACACTTAACCCATAGTTGCAGTCAGATTCACCAGTAAACATCTCATAACTAATTTATAGAACTCATCCCGATCTGACATCACCAGCTCTTCACTTTCTTAAGCATACAGTACATGGGTGTGGCTGATTTTGGATTGGATAAATTACTTTCAATGCGATTTTTCCTAGGTAGTTAATTAGGTGGGTTTTGTTTTTTCTTTTTTTCTTTTTTTCTTTTCATTATTTATTGTAATATGTATTTTTAACACAATGAATTAATTGATCATGATCTACCTTTATTCAAGAGCATTTTGTGATGTCCTGCATAGTCGAGACTCGATACATATCAACTATCAGTAAACGTACGTGGTGATTAGAACATGTGGTCTGTCTAGCATTACTCATAGTCAAAGCGCCCCGGTGCTTTTGTTTTTTCCCTTTTTTCTCGGTACAAGTAGCAACTATATGGACAAACCTCTCTTAGGCCCTTGAAAGTAGGGGACTATATATACATGTCCTATACTATTTGGGTACCTTACAAGCCTGTCATTCTTTGATCCTACACTAAACAAATCAATATATGCCAACTTCAACTTGCCGTTTATAGATTGTGATCCTCCTCCTCTAGTTTTCATATCAAAGAATGAACCATCATCTGAATATATGAGCCTGAAAACTCCATTCATTCTTGCTGTTGGCCCTGCCGCGGTCCTCCCCACCAAGGCTAGGAGGTGCATGTTCATCATCTAACCATCCATGGCAGCTTCCGACCATGGCCACGGCCAAGACAAGAAAAACAGTGCTTCCTCTGCAGCACGACATGTCGTTTTCTCCAAATTCGCAGGTCCTTCCAGCAAGGCAGACCAAGTGGTGGCCCTCGAAGAATACGACGAGCATTCCACACACACGTTCCGCCCGCATTGCTATGCATGCTGTGCATGGGGCAGTCTCTTCGTCTTGGCTCTCTTCCTCCTCGCCCTCATCGTCAGTCTCGTCTACGTCTCCATCTTCAATTCCTACTTGCCCCAGATCCACATCCGACGGTTCAACTGCTCCAACCTCAACTTCCACACCTCCCACAAGGACATGTCAGTGAAGGGAAAGGTGGATTTTCTGGTCGAGTTTTGGAACAAGAACGACAAGACTGTGCTCCAATATGGGCCTTTCAAGGTCGCAGCTTCCTCGGCCCATATCGAGCTTGGCAAGACCGAGTTCGGTGCGTTTCAACAGACCCAGAAGACCACAAAATCGATTAACGTCACCGTTGGGGTTAACCACAATGGGGTCGACTCAT
Organism: Purshia tridentata; assembly: GCA_003254885.1. NCBI lineage: Eukaryota > Viridiplantae > Streptophyta > Magnoliopsida > Rosales > Rosaceae > Purshia > Purshia tridentata. Next base: position 24,603 of record QANT01007360.1, read on the forward strand.
ACGACGCTGACCAACTGAAAAACGACATCGAAAACAGGGACGTCACGCTTCTTCTGAGGTTAAGCGGGAGTGTGAGTTTCCCTATTGGAGGACTTAAAATGAATAACATTCCAATCGTAGCTTCATGCGATGCTAAGCAAAGGGAAGTTGATTTTGGGAATAAGGCTAAATGTGATTATAGGATTTTCCTTCACGGTCGTTAATACATTTCAATATGTTGTTGGGAAATTAATGCTTCAGAACCCAACTTCTTTCTTTTTTCCCTAATATGGTGGGGTTTATCAAATTGTTTTGTGGGTTGGGTGGAAAGGTTGGATTGGATAACATGTTCATATGGGGACAAGTAACTGCCATTAGATGAGGAAGAATTAATGGATCGATCATATAATATAAGATTGATTGTTTTATTTTGTGTGGAATATTGTTAAGATTTTTCCCTCCTTGTTTAGCCTGGAAAGACTTATTTAGAATGATCAATAAAGATCTCTAGATTTTGAGTACTCTTGAGTAATATCCAATTACTAGATGTATCTTCAAGCAAAATGCAAAGTTCATCTGCAAGCAAATGCAAGCTTTTTTGGCCGCGAGCTTCCTCGCTGGTGTCTTAAACGACCAATTTATGTTGAACACGTGAAGTGATTGAAATGTCCTTTGCTAGAATTTGATGACTGAAATGGCATCAGAATAAAAGTTTGGGTAAATGGTCATTTTGGTCTCCAGACTATTACACTTGTCTCAGTTTAGTCCCCAAACTTCTAATTTGGAAAATTAAGGACTTTAACTTTTTCAATTTTGCCAATTGAAGACTTTTACATCAATTTATACATTTTTTATCCAAATTTAGTGAGAAATAAAGGAAGAAAAAATGATGCATGAGGAAAAAATAGTATGATCTATATGAAAGGAACCATTTTGCTCTAAAAAATAACTTTATATGGTATTATAAAAACAAAAATTTGAATAAAAAATGTGTAAATTGTTAGAAAAGTCCTCAATTGACAAAATTGAAAAAGTCAGAGTCCTTAATTTTCTAAATTAGAAGTCCGGGGACCAAACTGATACAAGTGTAATAGTCTGAGGACCAAAATAACTATTTACCCTAAAAGTTTTGTACCAACGCAACCTATCAAGACCAGCAAACCAACTCATATCATAATTTAAAAACACAATTGGTTGTTAAACAGCCGAAATAGGTGGCAGTCGCCACGTACTGTGGCTGCCTGGACCAATTTTCAACACAACATCAACCAAAATGAATTCTAGGCTTGAGAAATGACTTACGAAGACATCACCAAGGCAAAAGTCACACAAATCGCTGCCACCAGTGGCAGCAGCAGTAGTACCTGGACAAAAGAAATCAACGCAAATTCAA
>QANT01007361.1:0-28636 GCA_003254885.1 Purshia tridentata
TCTTTTCAATGGCCAAGATCAAAAGTCTGGCACAAATCTGGTAGGAAAAATTGGGCAGAGGATCCTTGTCCACATGAGCATGTTCGGAAGTTAATGGATTTATGATCTTTTTGTAAACGAACCTATATCAGAATAAATAAATGAGATGACGTTTCTTAATTAAAAAAAAAATTCTAAAATTTAAAATCTAAAACTCAAAACTCAAAACAATACTTCAAGAATTGTGCATATGTTATAGCCAAGGTGTTAAATTTCGTTTTTAGGAGGGGTCGAAATTTTGAAAGCTTCCATAAAAAATTTTGGATAAATTTCGGTCGTTTCGCCGAAATACCCGAAATTTCCCAAAATTTTCGAAATGAAATTCAAACCCTAAAATCAAAATCACAATTACACAAAATTGGCACATAAGACCTTAGAGGAATGAAAGCCTAAGGTGAGAGAAGGAAAACCCACAAAAAAAAATGGTGATTGGAGCTTGGAGGTGGTCGGAATCGAAGAAAGAATCCGATGGTGGCACGGTTTAATTTTGCATTTTCTGATGCCTGTGGTGGCTGGCCGGCATGGAGGAAGGGCGAGAGAAGATGGTCAGCACCTGGGGGTCCCGTTGGTGGCCTTGGGTTGATCGGAAAAGGTTGGGCTGGTGGCCGGAAATTTTGGTGGCGTGACTGTGCGAAGGAGGAAAAGAAAAAGAAAAAAGAAAGAAGAAGACCAGCCAGGTGGTCACGGGTTGCAGGGAGAAAAGGGAAAGAAAGGAAAGGAAGGAAAGAAAAAAAAGAAAGGAAAAGAAAAAAGGAAGGAAAGAAAAAAAAGGAAGGAAAAGAGAAAAAAAGAAGGAAAAGAAAAAAGGAAGGAAAAGGAAAAAAAAGAAAGGAAAAGAAAAAAAGAAGGAAAAAAAAATAAGAAAGGAAAAAAAAATTTAGGATTGATTGATGTTTGAGGTATTTAGGCAATTGGAAAAAAAAAAGTTTGGAATTTCGTATAAGGTTTTATTTAGTCTTTTAATTTTAGGGTTTTATTTAGTTTTTGGCTTTGGATTTCGTTTTGTTTTTTATATTTCTATACAAAAATAAGTAAAAATGCCCTAAAAAGTTTAAATCTCTAATATCTTATATCTTATCCTAAAAAATATAAAATATAAATAATATACTAATTTTATTTATTAATTATACTAATTTTATTTAACTGTATATTTATCTCCAGCGCACATTATAATCACCTTAACACATGAAACCTATTATAAAAATTGGTTTCTTCAATTTTTTATTATCAATATAGTAGATTATATGTTAAATAAATATATAGTAAAGTTTCATTCAAAATTTTCGTATTTTAATAGCAATTTCCGTCAAAACCCTAGCAAAATCAAAATTTTCTTAAAAATTTTCATTGAAATTTTCATAAAAAATTTCCACAAAACTGAAACTTAATTTCTTGGTTATAACCAGTGTATTGGCCACCGCCACGACTCGATATTATTAGTCACACCCAAAAAACAAAATTGCCCTAAAAAGAAGACATACGGGATGTGATTTTGGCCACGTTAACGTGAAAGGAGGTGAAGAAAAGGACTGTGGTCCGTGGACGTAGTTGGGCCAAAATTGAAACTATTTTAAGACGACTCACGGATAAAAGTGAACAAGTGGGGTCCGTCGGATACGACTCTCCGTCTCACGGCGGCTCCCAAAAACATAATAAGATTGTATATGTTGTTTATCGTAGCAGAAGGCGAGGAGGAGCAAAATCAGAGAATAAAAAGATATATAATTGTTTTTTTTGTAATAAAAAGGAAAAAGCGAAAAACAGAGCAATCAGAAATGGTATGGAGGAATGGGAGGGATATGGGGAGGGTGCTGAAAGGGGTGTCTCTAATCGCGAAGGAGTTTACGAAGCGATCTCCGACAATCGAAAGCTTGAAGAATGGGGATTTGGAAGCCTTAGCCAAGAAAGCCCTGGTGTCGGCCACCGACCTCTCCGGCCTCACCAAAGGCTCTCTCTCCCAACTCACCACCAATGCCCCTACACCTGCCAATGCTAATAACAAAGCCGATTCCGTCGTATACTTCAACCACGAAGCACCGGAGCAGCTTCATCAGCCGCCGCCGACTCCTCCTCCTCCTGAGGCCGCATCATCGACGGAGGAGGTGGTGGAGGTTCTTGATTCGGCGGCAGCGGAGGTCCTTGAACCGAAAGAACCGCAGCCTCCGCCATTGCCGAGGCGGAAACCGAGAGAGAGACGAGTTCCTTCAACCCCCTTCTCCAGAGCACTCGGGTGGGTCTCTCTTCTCATCTCCATTCATAACTATATGATTGATTCGTACTTGTTTCTAATTTGCTTTGAAAACAAAAAGGTTTGCTGGTCTTGGAGCTGGGCTTGCTTGGGGAACCCTTCAGGAGTCTACCAAGAGACTCGTTTATGGTACCCAAAGCTCCTCATCGGACAACCCATCTGCACTTTCCCCATTTTTGTCCCCACAGAATGCAGAACGTTTGGCTCTTGCACTCTGTAGAATGCGTGGAGCTGCACTCAAGTTGGGTCAGATGCTCAGTATACAGGACGAGTCCCTCGTCCCTGCTCCGGTATTCTACTTCTCCAATTCTCTCTTTTTTTGCTTCTTTAATCGTCTATCTGTGACACTGTGTGCAATGCATTACATTACATTACATTACCTGACATGTTTTCAATTGCCTTTCATTTTGTTCTAGATCTTGGCCGCTCTCGATATTGTCCGTCAAGGTGCAGATGTCATGCCAAGGTCCCAGCTCAATCAAGTTTTGGATGCTGAGTTAGGGTCTGACTGGTCTTCAAAGTTAATTAGTTTTGATTATGAACCTTTGGCTGCTGCAAGTATAGGCCAGGTCAGGGCAGTAACCCAACGTGTACTTCTGCATTTATTGATGGATTTCTATAACAAAAATTGTCAATGAATTTTTACATTCTCCGAATGGTTTGTCTTTTTACCATTCTACAACAATTTTAGGTGCACCGAGCTGTCACAAAGGATGGTATGCATGTCGCAATGAAAATTCAATACCCTGGTGTTGCAAATAGCATTGAAAGTGACATTGACAATGTCAAACTTCTTCTTGATTATACAAATCTAATTCCAGAAGGACTTTATCTTGACAGAGCTATGAAGGTATTTTTCTTTTCTTTTTATGTATTCATGTACTTATATGGTTTTCATATCAGTTCAAGTAGTTGCATGGCCTTCCAAACCCAAATTCTTCTGAGTGTGGAAACTATGTGTTGTGTAGGACAGTACAAGATAGTGCCGCTTATGATTATGGGATGCAGATATATGTTTTAGTAACAGAAGAACGTTAGATAAAAGAAGATGATTTAGGGTTGCTATAATTGCAATATATATTAGAGATAAAAAAACAGGGTTGACAAAACATAGAAGCAGATATCAAGGCATCAAAACCTTTCAACATATATCAAACATCCAATTTTCTTTGCAAAATATTACCTTACTTATAAGCTTAAGATCATCCCCAAAGGACTCCTACATACATAAAAGACATTAAAGAGTAGAAGACTTTTAGTAAACATAGACATCGAGTCTTTCTGAAATTCAAATACCTTATCCTTAACGACTCTTGGCATCAACTCGTAGGTTGCTTCTTTGAATAATACATTTAGAAATGGATAAGCTTTTGAATGAAATAAATGAAGCAACCTCTTTTGATCGTCTCTGACATTTCTCTTCAGACGAAAAATGCCTTATTGATAGACTTGGGCCAACGGGTTTAGTTTTGGGCCTCCAAAGAGGATATCTTTTTCAGTCATCAAGCTGTTGCTATTGCATCAGTGACTCAAGGTTTTATAGGAACATTGTAGCTGAGTCTATTTTTACTCTTTGCTCCATGTACAAATTTGTCACTACCATGCTCTAGCTGTTAGTATGGGTATATAACTATATATCTAATCCCTTATGTCCCATGACGTGGTGCATGAAGTGGGAACCTAATTCCATATTGTATGTTTGGGATAGAAATTGAGTGATTGAGGATAATGAATGGAACTCAGGAAATGATGAAATGTCTTAAACTGTTTAACTTGCAAATGCACATTTATGTCATTCTGGAATCTTTTATAGGTAGCCAAAGAAGAATTATCCCGTGAATGCAACTATGAGTTGGAGGCAGAAAATCAAAAACGGTTTCGTGAATTGCTATCCGATGCACAAGGATTTTATGTTCCATTGGTTGTGGATGATATCTCAAGCAAAAGCGTGTTAACTACAGAGCTTGTTTCCGGCAAGTAAACTATGTCATTTATGTTAGTCGGTGTTTAAATTTCGATGTTATGTAATTAGAATATTTTTCGTTCTCAAAACTGTCATTGCGATGCATACTGACTCTATTGTGTAAATTATGATGTTGTGTAATTAGAATTATCGTCAGTCTCAAAGCTTTCATTGTCATGCATACCAGCAACGCTAGTTGTATCATTAATGGCGCAAACTTTTATGGATATATCTTTCAACATGATATTTTTTTCTCTTGCTACAGGAATACCTATTGATAAAGTGGCATTATTAAACCAGGAAACTCGTAACTACGTCGGGAGAAAGTTGCTAGAACTTACTTTGAAGGAGTTATTTGTTTTTCGTTTCATGCAGGCATGTCCCCTGTTCTCTCCACACACACACTCACACACTCACACACACATTGTTAATGTTTTTGGTCCCCTTTATATTTTATTTTAAGCTTTTATTTTCTTAAGTTTCTTTTATAAGAATTCACTTTGGTCAATCTTAAGAGTAGCTTGCACTTTTAACAATGAAATTGATATCTTAGTATTTTCCATCTAGTGCTGAGGTTTTTCATTGTAACAGCTGCTATGACAGAGTCGAGATAAAGTATGACACCTAGAAGCAATCCCAACAGATAAATTTATTTGCAAGGGTTGACTAATTAATGCAGCAGCAATAGTTTGATTTTTGGAAGCCCAAAACTAAGCCTGTTAGCTCGAGACCTTTTTGGTCCAAAAAGAATGGTCCATGGTAATAGTGTCAGTCCATTTCTTAAATGTCTTTAAGAGTTAGTCAACAAAGTTTCAATTATTTAATGAGTCTTTTGTTTTAGAAGTTGAGGGGGTGAGGAGGGGTTTCTATTCGAAGCCAATTAAAGTATTGTTGAAAGGTTTGTTGCCTTGAAGGCTTGGTTCCTTGGTAGGACAATCTATACTTTCTCCTATCTCACTCATTATTGTGTCCTCTGTATATCTAATTTCTCCACAATTGCAGCAATGCTAGTCATTTTCTTTTTTCTGAATTTATTTCTGCCATCTACAGCCCATCATAATCATAACCAGCACTCACCTTTCGTTGTCTTACATCAATATGGTACCAGAGAACTTGATCCAGTCAAGTTAGGAGCTGGACCAAGAATGGAATTATCACCTTTATCCCTTAAACACAATCATTCTATTCTTGGCTCAGCACCTAACTCGCTTGGCTCTAGTTCTCAATACCAAATGGATGTAGGACAACAGAAGATGAGTGATGATGCCTATGATTATGGCAAGCTGTATATGGCAGAAATTTTAGTAAGATGAAGAACTTTTGAGAAAAGAAGAGGATGATGCTGATGATTTAGAGTTGCTGTAATTGCAGAGAAATTAGAGACGGATAAAAAATAAGTAGGAGAGAGAGAAAGGAGCAAGTACACATTGAGATATGAACATGATAAGGTAGTGTTCGTTTGTAGTTTGAAATTTGGGAATGGGTATAAGATTCACTTACCATGTTTGGTAACTGCAATTGGGAATGGCATGACCTTTACATATTCAAAACCCAAAATGGAGGTTCTGTATTCCCTTAGGAAGAGTTAGGCTTCCCATTCCCATTCGTTTGTTTTACTTTAATAATAAATTATAATATGCTGCATTGCATAGGTTTTAAAAAGCTTCATTCCAATGAATGGGTCTGGGTCTCCTCCTAGAGTCCCATTCCGCGAAACAAAAACTACCTATGCTGTTAAGGCAACAAGTCTTTCAACATTACTTAATTTTCACTCATTAAAATTATGTTTTTTTCATATAAGAAGTAACTTATTCATAGGATTCCAATAGAAACCCCAGATTATTAGAAAAACTAAAAGACTCATGAATAGTAGGAAAATACGAAAGGCTTATACTCTAAGGAAACTTAAAAGCCAATGAGTTTTTGCACCCCACTACGTCTATAACTCTTAACATTGTTTCTTTGACTAATTGTAAATGACATTTGAAAAATGGAGTGATATTAAAAAAGGACACAAATGGACCAACTCTTTTTATTACTGTGTAGTCATTAACAGACTTGGGCTTCCAATGAGGATACTTTTTTTCTAGATAAGTTATAGTTGTTGCATCACACATATTGAATTTAATCTTCAGCCGCAGATGTAAAGTTAATATAACATTAACTAAAATACACTGAAGTGGACACAGTTTTCTGAATCAAATAGTCATCATTACAGTCAGGCTTAAGTTTGCAGGGCTTAAGTTGTAGTGCAGTTCATATATATGAAAGACTTGCATTGTTCAGTTTATTTATGATATCAAGATTTAAGGGTGTCCATTCTGCTGGACATCTAACCTGGTGTTATTCATCATTAGGACTTTCTTCTATGATTTTTTGGTTTATGTTTTTTCTCACTGTGCACTTAAAATTTCTGATGTTTACTAGGTCATATGCTTCTTCCTAGTTTTAGGCTCTCATCTCTTCTTTCTTCTATTATGCTTGCTACAATGCAGACCGATCCAAATTGGAGTAATTTCTTGTATGATGAGGCTAAGAATTCAATCAATCTGATCGACTTTGGAGCTGCTAGGGATTACCCCAAGAGTTTCGTTGATGACTATTTAAGAATGGTAAAATCTCCTTACTATATATTTTACTGACTTCTGTCTCTTTTTATCTTTCCCTATATAGTGTATGGATGTTGTCAGTTGAGCTCAATGGTGCCTCTGTTCTGTCACCAACTTGGCACTGGTATTAGGTATCAATTTCAGAGAGGGCTAATGTCTTAGACCTTAATTCTTCATATTTTAATCCTGAAGCCAACTCTTAATAGTTCTTTTTTTTTAGGCTAACAATCGACTCTTAATAGTTAGATTATGGCTTCTTAGTTGTAATTGTGGTTCATTATTAGTTGCTTGTTTGAACTTTAAAACTTCTTAAAATGAGCTGCACATAGCTGACTACTTTCCAATGCATATTTGATCAGGTTCTTGCTTGTGCAAACGGTGACAAAGATGCAGTCATTGAAATGTCTAGGAGACTTGGATTTCTCTCAGGATTGGAGTCAGAAATAATGTTAGAGGCTCATGTCCAAGCCGGTTTTGTTGTGGGATTGCCATTTTCAAAGCCTGGTGGATATGACTTCCGCGCATCCAATATCGCTCAAAGCATTTCAAACCTTGGGGCAACGATGCTGAGACACAGGGTCACCCCACCACCTGATGAGGCTTACAGTCTTCATCGCAAGCTTTCAGGTGCCTTTTTGGCTTGCATCAAGCTTGGGGCAGTTGTACCGTGTAGGGAACTATTGCTTGAAGTATATGAGCATCATCAGTTTGGCGAAGAAGGCGGGGAGACGTTGTCAAGTGGATTGGGTCATTGAGGGGTTTATAAATTATTGTTATATTTAACTCTAAAATATTTTTTTAACATGTGTTGGTTCATGGACAACCAAGCATGATACAAATGATTTTGTAGCTCAAGCTCAAAATTGGGGGTGGATTTCAGGGGTTTAGTTTACCCTGGTGAGTTAGAATTTTTTTGTATATTCAACAACCATAGAACATTCTTTCACAGTGATTCTTAAGGAGAGAACAATGTATAATGTATAAGAGCTGAAATTATTTATTCACTGATACATGCTGCAAAGACTTTGTATGGACAGGTAGTGGATCGCATTCAGCAAGGCAATCCTTTACTTTTCTGAGAATTGATTGATTTTTGCATCATGGTTGTGTCAATTGCATGGATCAGACATTAAACTATGAGTAGCATGAAAGAATTGCATTAATATTTGATTTAGTAAGGCTTTTTAACTTATAAATTTGCAGGAGGCTTAAAACTTGTAAGAACAATTTTACAGTTACACAGTTACACTGATCGTTTTGAAGTGCTTTGATTACACTCTTTCTTTAACGGTTGGCGTGCTTAATTGATTGATTACCTTCCATTTGTTTTTTGAGGCACAATTCTTTCTTTTGATTGATTTGTCCCCGGTATATAGACATTCTCACTTCATCTCTCTCTCTCTCTCACGCACACACATTTTTATGCAATTTTCTTTAGTCATTGGAACTCTTCAGCTGCGTTCTATTGGATTTCTAAGGCTCTTCATTTTGCTTCTCTGTTACTCTCTTTATTCCATCCTTGAATTTTGATTTTTATAAATGCTCTACATACTCACAATTAATGATTGTAGTCGAACTATGCAAATATTTTCAGATTTTTTTGGCTGTGATTTATCTTTTTTTGTTTTGATCGTGCTTGTTTTGAAAATAAAACTATAAACTGAAAAATGCGAATTGAAACTGTGAATTGAAATTGCAAATTGAAATTGCAAATTGAAATTGTGAACTAAAATTGCAAATTGAAATTGTGAACTGAAACTATGACTTTTTAAGTTTGTTAATTGTGCCAAACAATTAAAAGTTCTTCATAATTGAAATTGCAAGTGAAACTTGAAAACTAAAACTACAAGTGAAATTGAAAGTACAGGTGAAAATTGAAATTGTTTACATAATGCATAAGCTACTTTAAGTTGTGTATGGATTCATGTTACCTAAATTAAATTTGTGGTTATGGGTGGTTTGATATTACCTAAAAATTAAATTTGTAAGTTTAGGTGGTTTTGGTTAAATTCAAAGTGAGCTACAAATAAGTTATTAGGTTTGGATGGTTTTAGTTAAATTAAAATTTTGTTAGTACCTTAAAATTAATCTTAAAATAATCCACTATATCAGATTTTGAGTATTTTAATAATTAGAGTACTTTATTATTAAGCCACAATTTATCATACTTTTTAGTCATAAACTCAAACTTTAAATTTATTTATTTTTAAGCCACAAAAAATATAATTATTTATTAATAAGTCACAAAATACATTTTTAAGCACAAAAAAAAAATTTCAGCTATAAAATTATAAAAACAAAAAACAAAAAATTCTTAAGAAAAAAATTAAGTAAAGTGTAATTCTACGAAATTATAAAGTGTAACTCTTGATATATAAAGTTATAATAAAAAAATTAAACAAAAGTGTAACTCAACAAAAACCCAAACTAAATCTTAATTAAATAAAAATTACATTTTGGAAATAAAAGAATTACACTTTAGAAGTGTAATTCTTGACGACTCTAATGACTATGACCATCACCCTCTAATATACAACTTTAGAAGTGTAAAACAAATTACGAACAACTAGCAGCCTTTTTTGGGCCTTGCAAAACCAATCAAGTCCAGCTGAATGCACAACTACAAGAACTTGGAAGCCCAAGATAAGCCAAAAAGATAGTATAAGCAGAGCCTTTGAGGAATTCATCATCGATTTGGTTCATCAATTTAGTATAAGCATGCGGCTTTTCCTGAGGGAGAATTATTTTTCATAGTTGATATTCACAATATGAGGGGAGTTGCAATTTTTTTCTATTCAAGTTTCTCAATGACTTTTTGGGTTTTCCAATTGATGCATGTATTGCATTAATTGATGAAAGAATAATATAAATAGGTGGTTCGTGGCTGAACCATTTGACTTGTTCATGCTTTTGCAAGTGCCTTTGAGAAGAAACCCGAAAAAGAAAAGGCATGGCAGATGTGTTGAAGCCTTTAATAAGGGTGTTAGCTTTTCTATTTATCGTAATGCTTATGTAACAAGATAATGATCCCCTGGAAGAAAAACAAAATAATTGATTAATATGGCTGAATAAGAAAGGGAACCTAAACTTTGTGGCTACAAACTAAAAAATATAATGATACTGACTTAAAACTTTGACGGTTGGAAATTTATGGCTTAACAACAATTTACTGTAATAATTATTAGGATGTATGATTATTTAATAATAAAATAATAATAATTGGAAATTATTATGTTGTCATCTTGACCATCATCTCATATTATGTAAGACTTTGATAAACCCCAAAAGAAACGCTAAAAAAAAAAGAGTTTACTCATTGTGAGGAAGCCTAGCTTTGATCCTCTGCTGAATCACCTTTGGTCTTGACTATAAAAGGAAAAGATGACACAGCAAATTAGTTTTGATTCCAAGACCATAAAATGTATGTGTGTGTGACCTAGACATCTCACCTGACTCGTACCCTTTCGGTTAGTCCACAACTTCTTTCTAAATTTAGTATACCTTTTATATCTCTCCAAATCCTTCCCAATTCATTTTCTAACGTCGATCATAATAATCTCCAAACCAACAATAAATCGAAACCGCACTTATATGAAGCTTACCTAGCTCGAGGAAATTGTCCGAGTGTCATTTTGGTATCATAAAATTTCATGTTCACTGTGCACGAATGGTCATTTGAAAGCTCACAACTCCTCCAACCTAATCCAAAATCAACAACCAATCAAATTGGGTCCCACGCCATGGTAATCACTTACTTGACAATTGGATGCATGGTTAGAGCCAAAGTTTTCGCCGCCTAAAGTGGTAGTGTCTAACCCCAAAAGTAATCAATTCTCCACGTTTCTCAAAATTTCCTATTCTAAATTATCAATTAAAGGTTCCTAGAGGTGGGAATTGTCCTAAAACACCCAAGAAATAATTCCCTATGGTGGAATTTAAAGAAAACTCGAAATGGTTCTTAAACCCCAAAATTTAACTTTTTAAATACTCAAAATAACTCAATAATTTTATAGTTGAAATGATGCCCAAGATTAGAGGAAGAAAACTCACCAAAAATCAAGTAAATCGGAGATCGAAGGTGGCTCGAAATGGAGGAGGAAACCACCGGCAGTGAGGTGGTTTCTGAGTAAATTTCTCACATATGAGGTTTACCGACAGTTAGAGAGATCTTAGTGGGTCTGAGTGGCCAGGAAACTGGTTGGAAAGGTGGGCTTAGTGGTGGTTGTCGCACGCAAGGGAGGGCACTGGTGCCGGTGTGTTTAGTTATGTTTTCTCCCTCTCTCTCTCATTCTCTCTTTCTCCTCTAATTTCTTTATTTCCTTAAATGGGAAGTTTCTAGAATTATCCAGATTTTAATTTGGGTATGACTTTCAAAATTAGCACAATGCCTCAAACTTTAAACATTAGTAATTTCTCCTACGTAATTCCGATTCAAAATCCATTTTTGCCTAGGCATTCGTGAGCCCAAACTATATCCAACCATGCAAAATTCATAATTTTTAAAAATACCTTTCAATTAATTCTCTTTGTAAGCTCAAACTTTCTCATTAAGGGCTTAATCGTCCACAAATTTAAATAATTCCCCCAAAAATCTTTACAACCTCAAATCATTTAAATCAAGCTCCAAAATTAGTGTTGTCTCCAAACTAGTTTTGAAACATTCTCTAGGTTCACAACTCAAGTTCCATTTGTATTTCTTAAATACAAACTTAATAAAAATTTTAATTTTCAGTGAAATTTTGGGATGGGTCATTACAGAATCCTCACACCCTGTCTATATGATAATCAATATTATTGCATGCAAAATGCATTGTTTTTACTTGTCATATTGCATTGATTTTCTAATGTTAACTGATTAATGGTTTGAGAGTAAAGGATTGTATTTTTATAACATTAGCTTCAGTTTTCAAAACTTCAGAAAAGGGTTTTATGAATTAGCTAGTTGAATGTGTTTCTTCTAAAATTCACAGCAAGGTTGTGTTGAGAACCTTAGTACTAACACTGTTAGTTCTTGAATGTATATGCAGGCGTGCCACTGTAGGGCCAGATGAGTTCTTGAATGTATATGGAGGTGTGCCACTATAGGGCCAGATGGCTGGTTTGCAGAAAGTAATGTGGTCGTGAACTAGTGATTGAATGATGTATTGCACTGTGAATCTAACTTCTAAAAAAATGACTGTGTGGTGAGTAAGAAACAACTTCATTGCCTAAATTCTTTTTAATGCCTTGATTCTCAAGGACTTCTAATCGCTCAGCGTAACAATAACAGTGTGCTTGAATGTAAAAATATGGTGAACAAGAACTTGACTAATTGGATGTAAAGATAAATTGTGAACTTTAATGTAAATAGTATGCTCGATCTAATTATCTCTAAAACGAGTGACAATAGTAGTTCTAACAATAAACCTCATCTAAAGAACATGAAAATAAAAATCAAAGACAATTAACAAACATAAATCAATACTAGATAAACTGATTTCTAGAATTGTGAAAAGAAATAATGAAATTATTAGGAACTTGGTGAATTGATCACAATAGTAAACTAGAGAAATATGAGGATTAATCTTGCTAAGAAGCTTTGGGTTGTTGTATGGGTGTGTGTATTCCGTTTTTCTTCATGCTTACGCCTTCTTATATAGTGGTTAAACCACAGGACTTTTAAGGAAATCATTCTCCTAATTGAATTCAAACTCTTGGCTTATTTTCCTTCATGCTTAAGTAATCTCTAAACTTGTCATATTTACATTCAAATCCAATTAGGTTTCTTGCCTTAGTTGGACTTTCCTTTATTCAAAAACATGCGAGCTTATCTTGATGATTCCAGAATTCTTGTTGTGGGCCTAGGTGGGTTGAGCTTGCTCACTAGCTTCTATTAATGCTGCCATCTTGGGCTGGATTGGGCTGTGCTCAAACTTGTGCTTGGCCGTACACTCAGCCCAACGCTAAAATAGGGTGTAAAAAATATCATATCATGTGTGTAATTTAACTCTGATTAAACCCGTATTCTATCAAACAATAAATATTAACTCGTCTTAGAAAATCTTAGGAGTGTGACGCTCGATGTATGAGTACTGTATTCATAAGAATTCTTAGAACGAGTGTCGCTGTAGCGATCCCAAATTGGGACGTTATATTATAGCGATGCAACAACATAGTGGAAGGGATTAGGGGCATCTCTTAGGAGGATGTACTCAATTGAGATTCTAATGGATTTTAAAAGAATTTAAAAATCGAGAGAAATCTAGGTGTATTCAATTCAAAATTTTAAAGATTTTATAGACATCTAAGTGTATTCAATTCAGAATTTTAAGAATTCCATTGAAACCTAAGTAAATTCAATCTCTCATGAATTTTAAAGGATGAATTTTGATAGATTTTAATGGATTTTAAACATAAAACAAAGGCAATATAAATTCTAATATCCCTTTGGATTTTGATGGATTCCATGGAATTTCATAAGAATCCATAAAATACATAAAATCTGCAAGAATTGATAATTCTTTTGAAATCTGTTAAAATCCAGATTGACTACACGCCTTTAATTTTGGAAGGTGTATTATACTACATTATTTATTAGATGTAAGACTTATATTGTTTTGAGAAACACAAAAATTATCTTTATTTTTTTAAAAATTAATTTTTCTTAAAAGTGGTGGTGTTTTACAACATGAATTCTTTTATCAATATAAAGTGGGTTTTGAACATTTATATGGACCAAACCAACATTGTTATTTTTGGCCAACTATAATAACTAATTTTTCATCAATAAACTATAATCAATTAGATATTTTGTCGTAATCTCATTTTGATTATTTTGCCTACTTGGCCACTAAAAACGTAGGAATGAATGAAACAGCTGGTAGCTAGTGGGATAGAGAATTTGAATGGCAACGACAATGGGTCCTCACTCAGTCCCACAGTCCCACTGACCAGTGTCATGCCTCAACGGCTGCTTTTTGAACCTTTGTCTCGAAATGGGAAATGGGAAATGGTTACTATGCCAACCAAGAAAAGACAAGCTTTTTCCTCTTACCTTTTCTTTTGGTAACTTTTCCCTTCCATTTTGGACTTTATCGAATTCATATATAATAATGTATTTGATATTCTAAATAATGCGATCGAGTTCGAGTTTGAGAATTGAGAGAGTTTGAGAGAGAAGGGTGTAGATAATGAAGCAGAAGCAGCAGCAGCAGCAGCAGCAATGGCTGAAACTAAACGTGTGTTTTGCGTTGGTGGTGTCGGCTGCCTATGCGAGTGCTTTGGGTGGATCCGATAGTGAGAATGAGGTATTGTTCTCTGGTTTATTGGAAAACGATGCTATGGTCATAGCAGCCTCACCGAATCAGACACAGCCTCTCATGGTTGGCCTCACTCTTATCAACTCAGCTGCTTCTAAAGGAGCTGGTCCGTCTCTCTCTTTTTCTCTTTTTCCATTCATATGTGATGTGCCCATATTTATTTATTTTTTTCATAATGAATTAATATTATATTACCCTTTTCTTATTTAGCTGATATATGTGAACTGATGGCATATTTAGCTGTTATACATGTGGGTATTCATAGAATGTGACTATCAAGTTCTCAGAGTAAATTCTTCTCTTGTTGTTGTTGTTATGCGACAGTCTGTTTGGATGGAACACTGCCCGGTTACCATCTACATCGCGGCTTTGGATCTGGTGCAAACAGCTGGCTCATTCAGTTGGAGGTGCGTGAGGCAATATCAAGTATTGGCATTCGTTTCTATTAGACCCGTTTGGCAGAATTCCCAGATTTAAAATGAGCAATCATAGCAAACTCTTTCATTTCAATGTAAAGTCGGACATGAGGGACAAGTGAGGGCAAACACATTCAATTATTGGATTTAACACAATTGTAAAATCAATATTTCATTGAAGTAATAACATCATGACATGATTCACGGAAGAAGAGTAAAGGTTTGGTAGACATTTATTAGTAGTACTACATACTACTCATTCTGAAGAAGTCTTTCAAGGAACAGGTAAATTAATATTTTGTGGTTGAGGTTTAGCATAAGAAATTCTAACTTGTTACACATACCAATCGATCTCATATTTTAGGATTTATACCTTACACTCCAAAGTCTGAAAACTCCACCATTTAATAAATTCCTTGAAAGTAAATGACTTTTTAAATATCATAAGATTTACATAGACTTTTTAGAAATCCTGATTCAATACCACAAGAATTTTATATTAAAACTCTACATTGAATACACCTAGATTTAGAAGTCAAGTTGAATTCTTTCAAAATCCCATGAATTCCATATTTACTCCCCTTCATTTCTAAAGCTTTTCTTGCTTTCCTTTATCAAATATGCAACTGGTTAGTTTCTTACTTTTTTTTTTTTTTTTGGTTTTATTTCAGGGAGGTGGGTGGTGTAATACAATTAGAAATTGTGTTTTTCGCAAAACTACTCGCCGTGGTTCATCCAAGTTCATGGAAAAGAAATTACAATTCACAGGAATATTGAGCAATAAAGCTGAAGAAAACCCTGGTGTGTTTTTGCCCAACCACTTTGTGCACTCCATTCATATCAAATAGTTTTCCTGCTCCTCTTGTTTGATTGACATGTATATTTGCACATGTTTACATTCTAATATGTTCTGGATGGGCCTCTCGTGCTTGCAGATTTCTTCAACTGGAACAGAGTCAAGCTACGTTACTGTGATGGGGCATCTTTTAGTGGAGACAGTCAGGATGAGGTTGGTAGGACCATCTTCAGTTTACAATAAGTTCCCTAAAATTTTTCCAAACTTGAAACATATGAGATTTTGTTGAGGTTTTTCTGGTCTTACAATCATAAAATCTTTACGGTTATCATGATAGTTATGGGTTAGTTAGGCGACTGACAGGCATCTAACCTTTTAGCTTCACTTTATTCAACTCTCAACACATTATTGCAATTAAGGTGTGTAACCTGTTGGCCTAATATCTTTTAGAAGATCAGCTAGAAATTACTTCCCGAAGATGATCAGCTAGAGATGTTCATTGATGAATATGCATTGATAATTTGTCTATGAACTGTATCCATTCTCCTGTAAACATATTAAATGCATGTGGACCAAAAGATTATATTATTTCCAGAACTAAAACGATTGTGAACTTTTGGTTTTCAATGTTACTGAATGTTCTGATTTGTAGAGTGATTCTCCTTTTCAGACTGCACAACTTAATTTCCGAGGGCAAAGGATATGGTTAGCTGCTATGGAAGAGTTAATGTCCAAGGGAATGCAGAATGCTAACCAGGTTTTGCATTGAACTTATTCTTATTAATGTGACTTCGATATTTTTAGTTATTATTCTACAACTGTGTTTCAGGCCCTTCTTTCTGGATGTTCTGCTGGGGGTTTGGCATCCATTCTACACTGTGATGAGTTCCGGGACTTGTTTCCAAAAACTACCACAGTAAAATGTCTAAGTGATGCTGGAATGTTCCTTGATGCGTAATGAGCTGATCTTCTATATCAATGTGCATTCTTCGGTTTTAAGAATATGTTTTTTATTAATAGTTTTGTTTTATTTTTATTTTGTAGACTTGATGTTTCTGGTGGGCACACTTTAAGGAATTTGTATGCAGGTGTTGTTAGCTTGCAGGTAGTGTTCATCACTTTCCGCTTTCATGGTTGATTAGACTCAATTTTAAAGTAGAAATTTGGGTTTAGTTCTGACCTTTTAAGGACAAGGTTTTTTCTCCCCTTTGTTTTGGGAAAATAAAGAGTTTTTATTTCTATTTTTTATAATTGTAAATTAGTGTCACAGATAAATTTCTTGTGAGCTTGTCACAATATTAGTAATCTCTCCTGCCTAAAAGTTAGTGAAATTGTTCAGCTACCTATTCAAAAATTCTGTTTCAGTTGCTTTTAGTGCTTTGATCTGAATTCTGTATATTAATATGTTGTGGCATGACCTTGGGACGTTTAAAGTCTATGTTGACTGTTAAAGTGTTAACCAAATAATGATATGCACTTCAAAGTATCATCATAATGAACTATTGAAATTATCATATTATTGATTTTAAATAACTGTCTCGCTTTGCTTGTTTTAAAGTTTAATATTGGAATTTTTTTTATGAATTTTAGGAAGTGCAAAAAAATCTGCCAAGGACTTGTATTGACCGCCTAGACCCAACTTCGGTAATTCTCTATATTTTATTTGTTGTCATGCCACTGCATGTGTAGTAATCAAGAATTGGAAAGATCTAACCCCCTATCTCTCTCAGTGCTTCTTTCCTCAGAATTTGGTTGCAAACGTTAAGACCCCAATGTTTCTTCTCAATGCAGCCTATGATGCATGGCAGGTAATCTTCTCTCTATTTTATCATTATATTGTCAAATTACATTTTGTACAAGATTGTACTGGAGGGCCTGGGGGCATTGGTTGATAATATTTATTGATGCCACCTCAAACACCTGCATAGTGCAAATGCTAGATTGTCAAGGCAATGCACTGCTTATGCCTATAATTGAAGGCACTTTTAATACAGGCATAGTTAAAATCTGTAGTTTTTTATAAATAGGCACAAGCAATGAGCTTACTATATGACTGAAATGAGACCTGTAAGGCCAGCACAGAAATCACTCCCTGGTCCTTTTCTGTTTAGGCAAAAATCATGATATTGACTTTTGTGTTGGTATTTCATGACCCTGATGATTAGCAAAAATTTTAATAATTTGTGTCAAATCTCTTTATTTGTTTTCATTAGGTCCAATCTAGTCTAGTCCCTTCATCTGCTGATCCTCATGGTTTATGGAAAGAATGCAAATCAGACCGTGCACAGTGCAATTCATCCCAGATCCAGTTCTTCCAAGGTAATTTTCATTTTTTTAGCTCTTTTTTCTCTTTTATTTCTTTTTCTGTGTGTGTTTCATTTGTTTTATTGTGCCAGTATGTTTCTCAATATAAACAGACACGAGCATACACTTACAGAATTCCTTCCTAATGCTGTCCTCATTTCCCTCTTATGAAGCAGACTTCAGGAATCAAATGGTCAATGCTGTTAAGGGTTTCTCAATGTCCAGTGAAAATGGTTTATTCATAAATTCTTGCTTTGCTCACTGCCAGTCAGAGAGACAAGATACGTGGTTTGCTAATGATTCTCCTCGTCTTCAAAACAAGGTATGCCCCATCTAACATGTGAGGTGGTTTTTTTTTTTTTTTTAATTTTTTTTTAATTTTTTTTTTAAGGCTGAAATATTTTAATTTAAGCAAGAGTTGCATAAGCATTCTATCTATTTCATATGGGAGTCTGTAATACTAGGCATAGGAGAAAATGTGGAAGTATGGTTTGATGTTCGCCGACATACTTAGATTGAGGTTTTGGAAGGCGGTAGCCTAATAACACTGTTGTGCATTCAACCTCAAGAACTATTATGATAAAGTTGGAAGGTTGATGTATTCTAGAGCAAATCTATAATATTGTAAAGATATGTTCCTAAAGAAGCAAATTTCATGGGCTTAAAATACACAGATAGATTGCAGTACTAATTGGCAAGTTAGGAAAGTGCAAAATTGTTCCTCATAAAGTGTAGCTGTAGCGAGGAAGAGTAATTAAGGAATCCCAGAAAAAACCAACAACCGATTCTAGTGTCTTGATTAAATGTAACACAGAAAACTCGATATGCATATATTTTGGATTTTTAAAGTCATTTATAATGAAATGGTGTTGTTATAAATGCATCAATTTAGTTACCTTTTATTATGCAGGCAATTGCAGTGTCTGTTGGAGACTGGTACTTTGGTCGACGGCAAGTTAAAGCAATTGACTGTGCATACCCCTGTGATAACACCTGCCATAACCTTGTATTCAAGTGAGTGAGGACTTAACCTGCACTCTTTTATCATTTCCGGAAATTGTAAAATTTCATCTTATTAGAATAAAAGGCACACTGCTTGCTGATTTGTGCAAATGTAATTGTAACAATTCAATTAATTAGAAAAAAATGCACACTGCTTGCTGTTTCGTGCAAATTTGTGTAATTGCTGGAGTCGTCCTTGTTTGTCTCTCACCCAAGAGATTATGTTGTCTCAATCTTGAAACTTTGTCAGGCTTGGGACAGGTTAAAGTTAATGGCTCCTAATTACTGCACTTTCTTTTTGGCTATCTTTGCTAATACTTTTAGTTGATTCTATTTCTTTCTTTGCAAATGGTCACTAGGACCAGAAATCGGTGACTTTCCAGTGACCAAAAACTCATTGTGTTGTGAGGCATTGTCCAACAGAAGATGCTGAGCAATGAACAAGTGCCCATTTCCTTAGTAGACTTTCTCAGTCTTAGTTTTAATTGGAGATATACCAACTTAATTGCTAGGTTTTTTGTACCATGAGGATTCTATTAATGACCATTTTGCTAAGGCATTTAAATTTTTTATTAAGTTTGGGATTGTTATGCTAAGAGCATAAGAGTTACTATTGATTTTTAGGTAGGGGAAACAAAAGTACTTGAATATTTTTGTTCAGCTTTAGCATTGAAAATAACTTAGTCCATGTAGAAGGAGAGCGCTGGAAGAGCTCCCAGGGAACTGTTAGTGAAGCCTCTTGATGTCACTCATATATCTTAGGTGAGCTGGAATGTACATTCTTGGGTTTAGGAGAAAGTGTTGGTATCAATAAAGAAATAGGACCCTCTAGTTCTATTGTTGTGCTGATATTGTGCTTATGTCCAAAACGATGTCGCTTTAGGGTTTATAATGGAAGGATAATTAAATGGAATGTTTAAACGATGTAATTTTGGAAATAAAAGTTCAAACTTATTAATAAATGTTCATGTGTTAATTCAGTTTACAAGCTGTCAATTCAGCTTGTTAGCAACCAAAGAGAAAATTCAGCATTCAAATTAGCAATTCTACAGCCTTTCCCAATTTCTTATCTCCATTTCAATTCTGAGAGACTGAAATGGCTCTTTTACTCTGCAGCGAGGAGTTATCTTCCATGACATATTCTGAATCCACAAGATTGTCTTTTACCATGCTAAATCTGCTATGTGCCTTGTTGATGCCCATAACATGTTCCAGGTGCATCATGTGGTTTCAATCTGTCCAGTGAGAATAGATTGTATCTCTGTCTCTCTTCATACAGATATTTTGGAGTTTGTTGCCTGTTATTAACTGCATTCTTTTTCTAGTTTTTTTTTTACATCATGGATGGGTTTACTTTTCTAGTTAACTGGAATAAATCCTCCAGCATGTACTTTAGGTGTGACTGCAGCAGTTTACTTTCAAGAGCACAATTAGGGCTCAAAGTGGTGTCCCTGATTTAGTCTCATGCACTCTAGTTTCATCTGTCCAAGTTATTTATGACACTCCCTTTGCCTCTGCTTTTGGTATCTTGTTAACGATTATTAATTTTTTTTTTTCTGGCTAACATTGAAAGGATTTGGACCCTTGACCTAATGTAATCCTTACTCATTTACCTACCCTCCCTTACTACTTGAGTTAGCCCAAAGGCTTAGTTTTTGATAAATTTAGACACTGCAAATGATACAAAAATTTTGGTATGTTGCATAAAAATACAACACCAATCCCAATACCCATTATACTCAAACCAACCAGTGTCTAATGGGACACAGCTAACAAAATGGATGGTTACATGAAACTAAAACTTTCAAAATCTATACATAATGAACACAATGAAGTGTGTTTCAAAACTATATCATGAAACAGTAATCAGTATTGATATATTCACAATATGGAGAATGTGAATAGGTGCTGGTGGAAATACAATGAAGGAACATAAACTAGAAATCCCAACACTGACCACATTCCTAGTGAAAAGCAAAAGGTGAAAATCTTGTACTCAGAAGCCAGATTTTGCCAGATTGCCAGAGAAAGAAAAATGTGCTTAGTGGAAACGAAAATGGAGAAGCTACTACTATCTTCAATCCCCAGTTGCCACGCTCGGAATCAGAACTCCCCCTAACCCAAACCCCCAATTAGCCCTCTTTGTTTTCTACTCGCCAATTTCAAAATTCCAAACAAGCAAAATATATAAAGAAAAAGCCTAGACTTAACTACTGAGACTGCAAGAAGAGCTGATCAGCTACATTGTCGTGATGCAGATGCCAGTGCCACTGCCTGCGCCCAGACCTTGAGTCGAGCCTTGACCTCTCGTGGGTCGTCTCCTGAATTAGATATAGTTTACTACTGAATTAGTTTAGAAACTAGATATGCAGTGCAGGTACAAGCTATAAGATGGAATGGAATTGAATGGAAGACATGCATAGATGCTATGCATACCGGGGCTAGAGATGCGCCGGCTGGAAATGGGGGAATTTCCGCCACTGCTGGTAGTGTAATTAGTGTCGATGGTGGAGGCAGATTGTGAGAGAGAAAGGCAAGATGGCATGTTGATGTCTTGCTGCACCATGCGCTGGTGCTCCAACTCAAACCCAAGGTCTCTGCAAGCCTTCACTTCCTCCAAGTCCATGCACAGCGACCTCCTGCCTCCCTTGGGCCTTGTTATCATCACCACTCCTCCTCTTCCACTTCCTGTACTACTTGTACCCTCATGATCGTGATCATCACTGTCCCCGCTGAAGCTATGGCAATGACCAAAAGTAGTACTACTATTACTACCCATCCTCATCATCATATTCATGCTATTGCTATTTCTCTTGTCCTCAACATCTAATTTCTTCTTATAAGCAGCAGCTCCTTTGTCGTCTGACGATCTCCTCCTCCTCCTTGTCCTCCTAGTCACGACTTGATTTTGTGCCTTAATGTGATCATGAGCTTCATTCTCGCTGGCATACTCTTTGGCCACCATGGGATTAGGGCCATGGTTGTAATTCAGCAACATTAGAGCCCTCCTCCGTCTAGGGGGTGTCGCCGGAAGCGAGTAACACCGAGGTTCCCTGTCGGAGTCTGATGACAGCCCAGAAGCTGCTAGTACTTCCTCTGGATGATTCAGTCGTTCCTCCTCCTCCTCCTCTACATCCCCATCAAAGCTTTCAACGGATAACAGTGACATGTTCATACTCATCCCATTCTCTTCTTTTTGGTAGTAGCTACGGTCATGATCATCTTCATCTTCATCTTCAGCACCATAGATGGAACTGCTAGTACACATGGACAGCCTTGACAAGTTGTGATGATGGGTCTGATCATCATGATGATCATACCCATCATAACTATCATTGTCAAACTCATCTTCCTGCATGGAGATACAAGAAGGAATGCTCATACTCTCATCCGATGCCATATATGAATTATCTATCTGTTGAGTCTCTCTGAGCAGTGATAGAGCAAACGGCCAACTGGGTATTATTATGTATTAAGAGATGAACCCTTTTTAAGTAGTGTTGTTGGATATCGATCACTGGATCAGAGTGAAGAAGAAGAAGAAGAAGAAAAAGAGGAAAGAAGCATGAATGAATGGATAGTATTACAAACAGCAAAGTGCAAAGGTGAGAGCGGCGTTTGGGGTTTTGTGAGTCATTCGTTTTGGTGGATCGATCATTTGTTGATAAGGTAAAGCTTTAAAAGGTAGTCAGATTTATGATATGATAGGCACAACCATCTACCCCATTTACTCTCTTTATATTGTAGCTCTGCTGGCTCTGCTCGAAATTCCTAAAATGCCCTCATACCCTCCAGCTTCACTAAGCTATTTTCTCAACTCACACTCACAGAGTCACAGTCAAATTAGTTGAGGACAAAAGTATGGTGTCCAGGTGTGGTGTCTCGTGGGTACTGAAAGATGGGATAGTTTTGACTTTTGACTGGGATTAGTAGTAGGAGAGAAAGTTCATTGCCAAGCAGAGAAACCTACTTACTATATATTTATTATGTGCTGTACACGTTTGGCACACGGGTTATAATTATTTTAATTATTAATTAGGTTAAATCCACCTTCATTTTTTGGTCGATTCCTATCTAATTAATTACATTAAAGCCATACACAATAAATTTAAAGAACAAATCCATAAAAGACTTAACCCGATGCAAACAAATTAAGGAATGCATAGTGAGATTGTGGGTGTTAGCATTTCAAACAAACTTGTGGATGTATGGTATCAATAACTATAATGTAGACTCCTCATTGTTGGTCAAATCATCATAAGAATGTAATGTAAATTCAAAGAGTCACAGTATGAACTAAGCATTCATCTTTAAATTAATTGGCAAATGAATGAGTAGTATAAGTCAATATGTAAGGCTTCACATTTATAATGTGGAATCTTTTTCTTAATACGTCATCACACGTGTAGTGTCATTCAAGTTTAACACGTGAACATTTATATTGGGGAACATTTGAACACATGTGGCCGTTTAACACAATACGTGGATAATTTGCTCTAATACCATGAAAAAATATAGGCATCTATCCCAAAATCAATTGGCAATAAGAGCAGTAGTCCAAACCCTATAAGTCACTAAGTAATGCCTCACATTTTGTTATATGAGATCTTTCTCTCAAACTCTTATAAGTTACTATGCAATTCATATTGAGTAACGTTTGAGTACGTATAGCCGTTTAGCACAATATATAGATATCCTGTTCTGATACCATAAACACTTATAAGTCATTACGTAAAGCCTCACACTTTTTATGTGAAATCTTTATGTCGACAAGACCTAACTAGTGCACTAGTATGTACATAAATTTTACCTCACTGAAATCCAATTTTTGCTCTTATAGTGGTGTCGGCAATGCATGCCATTGGTTCCTATAACTATTGTCCAAATTACTGTTAACGTATGAAACCACACGAGATTTGGCAGGCCATTTTGAAATATCTAAAGCATTTTGTATTTATTGTTTGAGACAAAAGAAATTAAACGCAGTTGTATTTTGTTGGAAAAGTGAGGGATCAAAATAGTTTATAAAGTGGACGAGGGTAAAGATTTTATTGGGTTTCAAGGATTTCTTTTGTTTTCTTTTTGATAACATATCTTATGCATCGGTGGGTTCGACTTGTATGATGTAATGTAAACCGCGTTTACATGGAGGAGACACGTGTCCGCGTTTTCGTCCCGACAAACCTTTTATTTATTTATTTATTTATTTAATTTTTTTTCGGGACCTCGTTAAAGCCAAGTAATGAATATGGGAGGACATAGGACCACTTATAGGAGTGGCCCAAGTGGGGTTCTCTCTTAAATGGGATACTATTTAGTAGAAGTAAATGGATTGCATCGTTAGAGTTAATCGAATTTAACTTTTTTGTCTTTAAAAATGATATTGTTGATGCACTTTTCATCAAATATTATCTATTTATACAAATTTGACGGCGTATTATTTATAGGCATGTTAGTTGATGTGGCAAATCATAAGTTACTAAATTTATATGAGTAAATTGGATTTGTTAAAAGACATTAACATTACCATCTCTAAAGACAGAGAAACTGGATCTAGTGTTAACTCATGTCTAGGCTAAATTATTCGAATTTTCAAAGTTTTAAATTTTTTTCACAAATTATTCTTGAAAATATTTAATAAAATAACAAATTATTTGAGAATTTAAAATCAAAAATATCATTTATTTGGTCATAATTAGATGAAGAATGCTAATAATTTTCTCCAATCTACTTTTCCATCTTACCTTCTTTTTTTTTTCCTCCGATCATTATATAGTATAGTATATTCATTTTTTATATTACCATTTGAAGATTATTTTTGAAAGAAAAATCAGTTAAATTAAAAATTGTTTAATTATAACATTTTTCAATTTACCTTTTTTTCCAATCTTCTCCATATTATTCTCATTTTGAAAATATTCAAATTTGTTGATTTTGAATAAAGATAACCTCTTAATATAGAATTAACAATAAACATTTGGGATCAACAAACTAAGTTTATCCGATAAGAATGATGGGTAATGCATGCAACACCTAATGGGCTCATGTCATAGCCCATTGGCTCCACTCACCCAATCAAAGACACGTGGCACTTTATTTACAACTCCAACGCACCGCCGCTGACGCTGACCCACCTCATCTATTATCTCCCATGACCTGGTGGCGGGAGGAGAAAGAGTGGAAGAGGAAGTGGGCCCCAACCCAACAATTCAATTCATGATTTTCAATTTTCATCCCAATTAATTTAACATTAATTAATAATTAATGACTTGTTTGGCCAACCGTGGCGATTGGCTGGGAAGACGTTTTAGCATTAAATCGTTGATTAATTACTTAATTAATTAATATAAAGCGCCGTTCACTGACCGTTGAATCTTTGACCGGTGACCTTTCTTTTTCTGAAGCCGAGTCTGGGCAAGGAAAAAAGGACAGGTGTTTGGTTGTGGGTCATTGGATTGGCCATCAGGTTTGTTACACGTGTCCGATCGTGATGGTGATAATGGTGGCCAGTACGAAGCCTCAACAAAGACGACGTGGGAGTGGAGCTGATGAGGTGCTCAGCTCTTGTGGATTATGAAAATGGCTCGCACGCACGCACCTTCCGTCGTGGACCCACCCATCTATAATCTGGGCCCACAATTATTGATGTTTCATTATTCCACTGGGTACTGTTTTTTTTTCAACTATATACATAAATAACAATGTATATTTGAAATTTTTAATAGTAGAAACTTTTGTTTTTTGTTTTTGGTTTGGCTAATTACAAAATAAAAAATATTCTTGTCAAGTTTGCCTTCATTTTCAATTCTCTCGTAAGGTTTTAATTTTTTTAATGTGCCACCTGTAGTTTTTAATTTAAGTCAAAGTGGTTTATACAATTATTCTGTTAAGTTTAACCGATTGGTTAACTGTTAATATGTGTGGTTTTTAGTGTAGACTCAATACAAAGAATGAATCTCTATCCCTCCCATTCTTGTGCAGATCCACCCCGGCTCAAACCCCTTCCTTCTATTTTTATTCCTATTTCTAGATTATTATTTGTTATTGTTCACATGGTGCCAATTGTGTTTCCACATAAGAATAAAAGGACCCTGTGCATGCCATGTCACCACTTAATGGTTGACGAAATGGTTAACTTAGAGGAAGTTTAGCAATAACTGACATCAACTTAAATTGAAAACTAGGGGTGAGAATGGGTTGGGCCGATAATGGTCGATAATTTTATTCGACTCGACCAACTGACTTAACCATATCTCACAACCAATAACCAATCCACACTTGGTATAGGTGGTACAAATAGGTTGATAAGGCTGATAAGATTGATATAGGTGGTACAAATAGGTTGATAAGGCAGATAATTGATCAATTTCACAGCTAACATTCGAACCAACTTTGATGGGTCGGTTGGTATTATCGACCCGACTTGGTAGGTGAGATGTTAGTTGAATTATCGGCTAGCCGATAATAAGTCGGTTCGTCGATAAAACCAACCATTCCAATCCCTATTGAAAGCTATATGTAGTACATTAGAAAAATTGAAACCTTATAAGGAAAATGGAAAATGGCAGAAAATCTGGGAGGAGTACTTTGTAATTAGCCCATTTTTTCCATTTGAAGAAAAATGTAACCATATTTGAAACATCTTTCAATATTAGGAAAAAAATACTACTAAACCATATTAGTAGAGAGTTAAACCTGATAATATTCAAAGATTAAAAAAGTATTTACTTATGGTAACTACATTGCAGTCAATGACGATTTGGTCTAATGGACGACACATTAACACTTGATCTCCCTTTGTTAGAGTACCTCTTGAGTTAAAAACTCATAAACGCTGGTGAATTAATATAAAAACTACATTGTAGAATTTTTGAATATTAATTTAACTAAATTATATTATTCAAAGATGTTTATTACATTTTTTTATATTTGAAACCGTGAGATGGTGAACTTGAAATTTTTTCTATTATTAAAATATAAATAGTTAGTTAATTATTAATTAATGTGTTTGTCAGACCAAAAAACAATAATAATGTGTTTGTAACTTTGTACACATATGTATCATTTGGTGAGTGGTTAGTTTCAAAATTTGGTCAACAGAAATATGAAACCTTAAAATCACAATAACTATATTGAATGTAGAGAAAGTCACAGTAGAAGGATCCATTCTAGAATGCGAATCGGCCCTTAATTCTTATACAAGGAAGCAAGGGTCCCACGCCCTCCGGAAGGACCCCCTTCCCTTTAGTTAAGTTCCGATGAGGGACAATGGCCTTAGGCTAATAGCCTAATACACCATATATATAAACATGTATTATTAACAATGAAGTCTTGAAATTATGTAACCCCTACGGGTTAGCCTCAATTTCTTAGCCCAAGTGAAAAGGATGGGTAGGGTTAGAAATATAGCTTAGATTCAGAATTCGATATCCTCAATATAAAACAAATCTTGAAATTACTTTTTAAAAAAATTGTGAAATTTAGAAATTTTAAGTTTTAATTTTGAATTTCATCTAAAGAAATTTTATTTTCAAAATTCTAGAACAAAGAAGTTTAAGAAAAAGAATCATGCCCACCACGACCCTTTCACTAACACCATTGTTGTTGCCAACACCATTGATAAAGCTGGTCCTGACTTTTGAAAGGCCTAGCTAGGAGTAAAAATCTAAACTTCTGCAAAACAATTGACAATTGACAATTTGGAATCTATGTATTATAATTCTTTCATTAACAAAACAATCCAAAATTTAGAATCAATGCATTATTCTCAATATGAGTACATTAAATTATCCTCAAGAATGCCAATAAGTTATGACAAAAGAAAAATAGCAGCAACACCACATTCTTTCCATTAGACTCAATAATATCCAAGTCATGAGTTATGACCACCTACATGAGCAAAATAGCAGCAAGGTAATAGTTCTAGCAGAAAAACATCGCTGAAAATGTCTTCTTCTTACATTTTTATTATATTCAAACAAAATTATATTACAAAACAACACTTGTAAAAGCTTGAATCTCTATTAATCCACACAATAATACACAACTCAAACATGATCTTTTTGTCTCTTTCGATTGAATGTTTCTATAGTTCTACCCCAAATCTGAAGCTACCAACAATTACAAGGACAATGGGAAGGGGGGTGGTTGGGGGGGAGAGAGAGAGAGAGAAAATTAAAGTCTGAACGCAAATGCGTAAAATTTTTGCTCAAGTGCTCAAAAGAAAAAAGCGAAGGCGTAAAGTCAATACGCCTCTTTCTTCTGGGCCGACACTGACCATTGATGCTACTCTCACACCCCAAAAATGCCGCCACCACCCTCCCTGGCTCCATCAATGTGATTGCTTCCACTTCCACTACCACTACCACCAGGACCCCCACCATTGTACCATTGTTGCTACTACCACCATCCTCCCTTATATCATCGTTGTTGCCACCATCACTAGCACTAATCACATTGCATTTAAATGTCCATTATATTTATTAGATTCAAACAAGAAACTTTACAAATTTTATGACTTTAAGTCTCAGGTTTTCAAATCCAAACGCAGCTGTAAATTTCTACAACTAAAAGAAAAGGCTGCGGGAAGTGGTATCCATATAATTTACTCTATGAAATGAGAGAGAATTCTAGTGGACCTTTTAGAAGGCTCTTTCCTTTTAAACGATTCATCAAACTTGGGCTAACTATCTAGAATCGTAGAGGCTCCTTGGGCTTTTCATATGAAATAACCATCTAACACAACTCATCTTTCTTTATATGCAAATTTCAGTTTATATGCCTCAAGAGTCAAGTCCAAAACACTTGACCAGTTGACTCGTACAATTTTTATGGGGCGCCCTTTATTTAAGGAAAAATCTATCTATACCCCCCAAAAGTTTTTGACAAATTTCAAACCCAATTTTCCCCTTTTAATAAAACTTTTGAAAAATAAAAACCAGCAACCCCACCCCCTCTACCC